>JAKSZP010009461.1:0-121370 GCA_022478985.1 Massospora cicadina | reverse complement strand
AATTGCGATAAAAGCATGCAAAATTGTTCTAAGATCTTCAATATTTCAGTTTCATCATACTGCTGATGAAACACACCTTCTGTGAAATTTTGGCCTCAATTGAAGAAAATGATGCATCCCTAATTGGGACATCAGCAGGCCCCTTCCTCAATAGCACTAAGTAACCCCTTTCAGGTGGTCCACATAAGTGCTATCATGCCAATTACGCATATTGACATACAAATTTCGCCCTCAGGTGGGAAATTGATTACATTTTTCATTTGTCTAAAATCCACATGATTTTCAGACGTTAACTTCTGGTCATCCCCAAATTATTTTGTATATGATTAAATTGATTGCATTTCAATAATCAGGGCCAATTGCTGAGATTTAATGCATCAAAAATTGACCATCTTATGTGAGTGTAATCAGGCCGAGTGTCAGATAAAATATTTAATTGAATTGTCCTTGAGATAGTGAGCCCAAATTTTTCGATTGCAATAGGCATTAGCTCAAGCGTTAAAAGGATGATTAACCCTGAGATGATGGTTGTCAAAGGGTTATCTTTGAGTCAACCACCAGAATCTGGCAGGCAATCTGTAGGGTCTTAACTACTCCTTACCACCCTGAATCCAATGGGATGGTTGAAAGGGTCAACAGAACCTTGGTGAACATTCTCCATAAGCTTTCAAATATAAACACGCTGAATGGATTACCCTCCTATCCACTGCCATCTTTGCTTATAATATTAGCTATCATTCGTTGATAGGAAAAGTCTTTTACAATTACTTTATGGGAGACATCTTGCTTTTCTGGAATTGCTTTATTCCTTGTGGATGATACTGGCGGAGTAGAGCCACAGTGTTATCTGACCAACTTAGCAGACAAGCTGATAAAACTTCAAGCTAAAGCTTATTCTACTAGTTTAGCTAAGAAGATTTGTGATCAGGCGGCTGATAAATGTAGACGTATTGGAATCCCACAGTTCTTTGTACAAGATCATGTCTTATTCCATGACCAACATGGATTTAGAAGGAATAAGCTCGCCAACATATGGCTGGACCATTTAGATAATTGGGAAGACGGGTATTGAAGCCTACACCATTAAGGAACCTTTAGGTGGTCAGATTATCAGCTAAGTACATGCTAAGTTTTTGCGGCCTTATAAATAATAAGGGACTTATCATCCCGTAAGGGGGTTAATGTCAAGAAATTGGTATGACAGGACTATAATTCATATATAGTTTGGTGGACCATATTTTATTAGTTGAAGTGAGCCTCAAGATTTGGGTAGTAAATCATGTCAACTCAAAGCGAGTCAATATAGGCAATAATATTTTGGCAAAGAGAGTGAATTCCTCCAGAGCCTCAATGATGGAGCGAAGCCTCTAAATTGTAGTGAATAAGAATTAATTAAGCTGAAGAGTGAAACTGACTGAGAATTCTGAGGGTTAAGAGATGAGCAGGTGACTGGGAAGGGGGAAATTTTGGGTAGGAAGAGAGGAGTGTAGGATTTGAGAAGAAGATATAGAAGAAGGCTTAGCAGAAAGTGGTCTGCTATTTTTATATATAATAAAGTGGCATCTTTCAGAGAAATAGCTTCTTATTTTTACTTTACAAGTATTTTCTAAGGATCTGCGATCTTCATATTGTCTATCCGTTGCTCAGTGGTAATAAACTTGTGCAATCAGCCTGGTGGGTTTCAGCCAATACTGCCAAAAGTTAACACTGTCTTTTTATTAAAAAAACACTAGGGAGGCCCAAGGACTCTTGGAGGGCACTAGAATACCAAGTTGCACTAGCTGATTAAGTTTGGCATTAAAAACTACATCCACCTCCTTTGAATGTTTAATTGGATGAAGAAATATCGCCAGATGATTTCTGGTATTGGTATGGTGTAGTACATCATGTGCAAAGCCCAAAGCAAAGACATTTTATGCAAAAATATCCTTATACTTTTTAAAGAGTGCTGGAGCTTGATCCTTCTCTTCTTCTATTAAAACTGAAAGCTTTCCTGAAGTACTAAAGAGCAACCAGATTGCTTGATATTGCTGCTAAGGCTAGTTCATCAAAATTACCATAGTCAGGAATATTCTGAGCTTTTTTAACAAATAACTTATGCAAAAAAGTGATAATCTAATGTCACTTTATTAAATAACTTATGCATACAGATTAGCTAAAAGAACCTAAATTTTGTCATGGTCAGGTAGAATAATCTCAGGAATGGTGACAAATTTCAAATTGTAATGACAGAATGGCATAATTACTTTCCATATGATTTTTGAGGAATTTCAAAATTAGTTTCTTATCCCCACTACTATCATATGGCCCAGTGGAATGGTTAAATAATGATTAGAATGTAATGGAATCACCGTATATTCCAAAATTTGATTAGATAACCACCATGTATGGCCCAAATCCGCTGTTACCCCACGGGCAATATACCATCCTTATACACTGGGTTGACTAACCCTTGAGTTCAAGGCAATGGGGCCTCATTCTTACAATTATAAAATAACAAAAGTATTTGTTTATAGATTTCTAAAGTATTATTCTCAAAATCAGCTTTGACTCCATGGGATCTCATATTTGAGGTTCCAATAAGGAAGTCATAATTTTGATTTGGGTAAATGATAGTAGGAGCAGAAATCACTAAGGAGCTAAAACGCAGCTGTAATGCGCTATATGCTCCACTGAAGTTGTGGTCTAAGGACAGGTGGTACCATAGATCTTTTAATGATCTAAGTCTGAAGCTAGGCTTAGTCTCTTCACTAGTTTAGTGTACACAATATTAACTGGTGTCCCAATGTCCACAATTGAATGGACATTAAACTTATTTACTTAAATATCAATATAGGCGCATTCAGAAAATATAAGTGTCAACCTGATTTATTGCTAATATCCAAAGTGTATAATTGACTTAAAAAAGCTTGAATCTCCAGGACTATCTGGGGGCTATATTCCATGAAAGTCTCAATTGGAATTGCCATTTAGACCCTGTTTAATCAGGAAAATATCCCTGGAGGGGATTGGAAGCTCTTGTATTACTAAATGTTGAGCGTACAGCTTTGTTATTAATTTTGGCGCCAATTTGGATTCACAATCCTTAAAGAACAGTGGGTCATAACAACACTATCTTCAGCTATTACTTTCAGAGCCGCTGGAGGTGAGGTGGCTTTGCCATCCTTTTTCTGGACAGTAGGTGGGAGCAGAGGTTTTTTTTTTTTTTAATTTTTTAAAAAGAGATGAATGTAGAAGATCTCAATTCTGCTCCGCCCTGAATTTTCCCAAGTCTACCTCATTCACAAGGTTCACCAAATGAGCCCTAGACTTAGAACTTGACTTAGGGCAATGATTGGAATAATGGTCCAAATTCTTACAGAGATAGCAAATAACCTGATTAATATCAGCCTTTTCAGAACGAGGGCCATACACCCAAGATAATTCCTTAGTGATGGATATACCCCATTCAGATATATTACATGGCTCCCAAAGACTTAGATTTGGCACTTCAGAAGTGACAGCAACAATGAATGTAATCAACCATATGGTTGATATCATTTTCATCATCAAACTGGTATAAAAATGCAATACAATTAAATGTATGGGTTTCAGTTATGGCAAAGAGCGATATGGACATCAAAATCATTTATAACGTTAGCCTCAAATAGTGCCTGTACTTCCAAGTAAAAGCATTTGGAAAATAATTAAATAGTTATATCTCTTTAAAAATATTAAGGAGTTCCATTTTTAGTTGTTATCCTTTCAACTCCAATAAACTCCTTGATAAGAAGGGCTATGGCATTAATGTAGGACATGTCAGTCTTCTTTAGGTTTGGCACAACTGACTCCTAAATATTGGAGTTCAATGAGTCCATTAACGCCGCCAACTTAGTGGTATTAGAAGCTCTTCCCTTACTACTCTCAAAGTGATATAAAAACTTATGCACATTCATCATCTTATTGAACTTTGTTAGATTAACAGGGTTGAAAAGAAATTAAATTTATGACTACAGGGCCAAAGTTTAAGTCTTAGGGAACATCCTTTGGCTCTCAATTGGGTCATCTTCCCGTTCCCAAATAAAAAGATACCAAAGAGGATGGCGGTACCTCTCATCACTAAGGGTGACCTCGCTCACATAGTAGATGAGCAATGGGTAACAGCTCATCCGCTTTGAATCCCACCTCCAATACCCACACTTACCTCAGAAGAACTGTTGTGGGGAATTAGTGAAATCTGTGCTGAGATTATCTAATTGAAATTGGTCAGGCCTAATTCAGCCAGCGATCTAGCTGATGCCCAAAATTTGAATGACTGTAAAAGCATGAAGAATGAGATATCGGCCAGATCGCCTGACAGTTCCAATTCAATCTCCAGACCAGTTGACCAAATATTGGGTGCTATCAATGAGGGTTTGAAGCCCTCGAATAGTAATTCAGGCATTGCACCCAATGTGCTGCTGTTGACTGAACGAACAGTTAAATGACTGAGCGTGGGTGTGTTGGCTGTCCCAAACCCATTCCCAACCAAATGGACCTGTCCCTATAAGGGATGGCCTTGGGGGATTCCCATCACCCATTGGGCCAAACGCCATCATGCTAATCATCAGAAACGTAGTTGAGCCCTGGTTCAGACGTTTGAGGTTGAACCAAAAGAGACTCAGCCTGCTGCCAAATTTTGCAATGTCAGTTCCCAAAGAATAAACCCCCCATTCCCAAACAATGCGATAGTCAGGCTGAATTTGTTGGGTCCTGACCCCATCTTGTCACTACCCAATCAACCACTATTTAATCAGTTGCATGGCACTGAGAAAATTGTTGGTCGATTTTCTTACTATCCTTTCCCAAAAATTTTTGCTAAAAAAATTAAATTTTCTTTATTTTCCGTTCTAACCACATCCCAGAGGCATTTCCCTGGTGGCCCATCATCCCACACTCCGGGTGGGCTTTACCAATTCTTTTGGTCACTATGGCTCCCTCTATCATCGATTGGACCCAGCGAGTCAGACACTTTTGGTCTTACAACCCCGCTCTTATGAATTTCTGACAACAATACACAGGGATTTTATGGCCCTATGTACAACAATGGATAGAGAGAACCCATCTCCCTATCACACCCAATGAGTTGGCCTTTCAAACCAAGAATCTCGTCAAGACTGTCCCAGTAATCCCACCTTCTGCAGTTAGAATCACTGAGTTGGGAATGGGTTCAGTGTGGTTTGCCGTTGGGAAACTCCTTACCCTGTTGTTGCACCACCACTTCATGGTATTACATTTCCCAGCTCCATATCAAGTCATACGGTCAGCAATGCCTCTGGCATTCTGGCTTGCTTTTTAGGTGTTCACACATCCCGACTGGCAGGCCAGTCTAAACTTCTTCTGCTGTTTCCATGACACAAAGGGCCTGCGATGTCCCTATCTAACTTACCAGGTGTTGCATATGAGGCTGCAACTGGTGCAACAAGCCATTCCATGACCAGTTGAATGAACAAAGGTAAGCATCAAAATTGGTGGAATAACAGGCGACCAACATATCGTGGATGGGGGCGATTGGTGCCCTTTTATAGATGTGGGCAAGCGAAGTAATTTTCAGTCAAACTTGGATGACATCATGAGAAAAAATATTCTCCCTCACAAATTAGAAGGTTACTTTTTGAATTAAAATTATGCTGAAATTCACAATGAAAATTGACCCTTATATACTTTTGGGGGCTGAAATGATTTGCATTCCTCCAATGATGCTATGATGAGCACACCAAATTGTGCCAACAAGGCCATCTGAGGTTTAAAAGTGAATATTGCCAAATCTGGCAATCATCTAATTTTTAGTCACTCAAAGATCTGATTCAGGGTGCATCATAGGAGTGCCATCGCTCAAAGATGAAGTTGAGAATTATATTACAAAATTTAGTAATAAATCAATATCAGCAGGGAGTACAACGGACCACAACCCAAAAGTGAGTAGGATGAATGGGCCCCTAAACATCCAGGTTCATGAATAACCACCGTAAGAAGAAGTTTGCAGCTACAGGAATTGGCTCAAATGGATAAGGCCACCAAAGCAGCAGTCAGACACCATCTTTTAAAGCACTAGTGGTGCCCAACAAAAAAGGGGACTCACCACGCATCTTTATTTGCAAATGGGCCAAACAAAGGGATTATCATATTAAAAAATTCCCAATACGGCACATCAGCTAACCGCCTAGGAAGCCATACCAGAAGATAAGGAAGCTCTGGGTTAACTTTTGTCTGGTGCCCACTTTAGCAGGCAGACCATGTCAGACAACATAGGGGTTGGGGCATCAGCGACATGCGGCATAAGGAGGTATAATTGTGGGGTTTCTTTGTGAAGTCAGACGCCATCTGACTAGAGGATCTTGAAAAATCGCCATATTGCAAACCCTATTTCCAAACACTTTATAATACTCTATTTATTTTTATATCTTGAATTTTCCTTGAAGTATAAAATACTTCACGTTTTATCATGATGAATGGTTTTTTTTACAAAATTTCAAAAGTTATCCTTTTGCTGAGATTTTCTTTTGTTAAGTGTAGTAATCACCAGTAATCAGTCTGAGATTAACCAATTATATTGAATACAGTAAAAAATATGGTATCTTTTCTGTTTCATAGAAGACACTCTCTTCACAGATACCTTGGAGATAAGCTGCTAAAGAAGAAATTAGTTTTTTGTTGAGTCCTGAGAACCAATGTACAACTGAAATGTCTAAGAGTGTATACAAAACTTTTTCCATGAGCGCAAAGAGTTTACCAAAGCAATTGATGCTACAAGGGGTAGCATCATAAGAGAAATTTGCCTAGAGAGAATGATTGTGACGTTAGTGAAGGTTGTCTATTGTTTAATCTGTGCAGAGTAGACCCCCTGATAAGCAAAGTCAGCCTCACATGTTAAGTGAGCTGAAGTCAGCGTGATGATACCAGGTTAATATATGTGTAGGGGAAGATATACAACTGCGAGCCGCCATACTATCAGGTTGTACAGAGGGTTCAACGGTCATAATGGATTGGAAAAAAGCAGGCTAATTGAACATAACCCGCACTCCATCACCCTCACTATAAGGTTTGTCAGAAGGGTTTGATGAGCAACTTGATCTGGATGACATTGGCAATTATTCTGCCAAATCTCAAACTTAAATTGGTTCATTAATTCAGTAATAAAGGTGGCATTCTGTCTGCAACGTAATTTCCATATTAGCAATAATTTGGTTAGTGGTCCAAAAGTCCACTTTCAAAACAATATTTTTTGGTTGCTAGAGTTCTCACTGTTTTTCCCAGAGCTTTAAGTCTACACGTAAAGTTTAAAGCTCCTGACTCATATTGATAATGGAACAAAAATCTCCATCCATAATACCAATTAAGTATTTTGTTTGACAATTATGAACTAATATGATATCAGAAAGTAGGCCAGCTTGGGACATTAATTCTGTTCATTCTTTATTAATCTTAATGGAACGATTATACAACGCCTCAGGGTCTGGCCCCTCAATGTTTACAAGTCATACTACCTCTTCCAGAAGGCAGTCCCCAACTAAGTGACCAGAATTTATACTTGAAGACAAACACAGAAAACCAGGGTGTGGTTACCCTGTAGTGGGTGCCAAATGTCGAAATTGGTTCTAGGGCATCATATTTCAACTGCACAAGCAAATAAACTAACAACACAAAGTACTGTTCAAAAAAAGTAACTTTGACCAAAACTTTACAAAGAAACAGTATCCTCAGCAATAGGGTTTTTATATAATAAACAAAAGAGCACCCTGTAGTTTTAAATAATTCCAGGGGCTCACAGGCTTGCTCAAGTAATTGACCAGATAGGCTGATATTGCTTATTTCAGAAAAAGATCTCCTTTCCCTTGAAAATCCTCCTCAGATATGCTTTCACTACCAGAGATCTCATTGGTGCTTTCCATGATTACTGAGCAGCCCTCAAAAATGGTAGACTAAAATTGGGATATCAAATTGGGTCAGAATTTGAATAACTAGGGCTTGAATCACTTTTCATAAAAATGTTCAATACGCTGGATACAAATTAGATTACCAGTGGATGGCTATTATAAATATAGGACCCTACTACCAATAATTTTATGTCAGCGTGGGACAACTTAGAATTGTACGCTAAGGTAAAGTAGGAGGTGGTAAAGTAATAAGGCCACGGCATCTATGGCTTATAATTTAGTGAGTGAGAGATGCACTGGTAGGGATTTAGGAATTTGCCTAAATTAAACCAATACATTAGGATCAACATATAAAAACGTGGTCCATGTGCTATGGTAAATACTATGGACTAATCAAATCTGCTAACTAAATGTTAGATAGTTATAAGATTAAGTTTAATAAAATATTTTATCCAAATGTTTGGTCACACTAGTTTATAACATTTTATTCATCAATAGGTTTTATTAACTAAGCCATTCACTAGTGTCTCAGTTGTGATTATAGAGCACTATTAATTTTTTTGAATGCCACTTATCTTTAGGCATTCATGCTCTGTTATATTATACAGCTATCCTGCAATTCTCAAATGTTGCTTAGTCGCACCAAAGAGACCCTGAGGTTGAGTAATCTATCTAGGTGGGATTTTCATCTAGAAGGGGAGATTTTTTATTCAGAAAACTTTATAAGCTTATACTATGAAAACGCTAACCTGCCATCTGATAGCCACTGGGGGTATTCAATACTACAGTGTACTTATATTTCTCTGAATAAAAGGCCTAATTTTGACTAACTCTGGAATAATTCTCCATTTTCCCAGCCATCTGTTTTTATACAGATCACTTGTCAATTGGTGCGAATTTACATGTGAAGTTTTAACTTGATGCCTAAGCGCCAGTTCTGACAACCTATCAGGAGTTAGCTTATTAATTAGGTACATGCCAAGAACCTAAAGAAATTCCAGCAGAGCGCTGGCCTGATAGCCACTACTCATAATGACCCAAATCACCACCACTCATTTTTGTTCCCTGATGTTTGGCCAACTTGAAGAAATGTTGAGATTTTATTTAACTATACAATCAACTTATATATCTATCTAATTTCTATATTTTAACTAATAATTAGATGGTGTAAGTCTTGGGGAGCAACCCCTGTAGCTTAATTGGGAGGAATGTCTATTTTGTACCAGTTGTCAGACAATTACAAGTCTGATGTTGTATTAAGAGTGATTTGGGTTTTGATTTAAATGACATTGGTTAAAATCCCTGGTTGATTCTTGGTAAAACCTAAAAATTGAGGTAACACTATTACCTAAAATCCTCAACTGAATCGCTATATTGCTGGTAGCAGGGTAATGTTGAACCTGGGGGAATGTTGGGGGATTTGTTCTGAGGGTCCTCTCCATCCTATCGCTAACATAGCCAAAAGCTACCCTATGACCACCTCTTTTTATAGCCTTAGAGGGGTTTACATCAGATTATATTATTTTCCCAACTTCTGATTGGTTGAAATATTAAATCCCTTCCTCACAAGTTCACCTTATCAGCTGCACTTCCCCATCTTCTCTCATAGTGAAGCAGGGCGAGTTCTGACCAATCCAATAGGTTAACAGCTCATATTACTTAATTTAGAATTTACTAAGCAATCCAAACTTCAAGCCTCGACATTTTAAATACTAAGTATCAACTTATTAAGAGGGTTCACTTTTACCCCCTCACCAACTCTAATAAAAAACCATAAAACCCAACTTTACTTTTATCTCTCGTTGCAATCACTTTTGCAACTTATTCAATTCAAATCTGAATTTATTTTGATAATCTCACAGAGGAGATTAGTCTGCGCCCATGTCAGGGAGCAATTGGGCAAGTAAGGTAAGAGGCACAGGTGGTAGGCCCGCGACCTCCAACATTTGAAAACTCCCTGGAGAAATTGGCGGATTAGACAAAAATAAAAAACTGGTGGTCACTATTTCCCCAAAAAACTCACTTGGCAGGCGCGATGCAACCAGTACATCAACACGCCACACTCTCAACAACTCTCGTTGGTGGAATATGGAGTCCAGGTGTTCCTGGATATCCAACAAACAGCTTTGTGGGAAAAATTTTGTGGGGATGTGCACACTTTTTTCCTGACTGCGGTGTATGTCGCACCTCACTCCATGTCACGCGGTTGGCTGGATCTCAGTTTTGAAAACAAGGAGGCAGCAGATGAAGCTGCTGCGGTGCGCGTAGTGATTGACCTCCCTGAAGGGCAATGAGTCATCAAAACCAAGCACTCCAGATGGACAAAATCAAACCAAATTTTCCTCACGTTCAACTTTTTGCCCACTACAGTCAAGCATGCCATTCTGGAGCAGTACCTGAAAGAGGGTCTCACTGTATATGGCGAAATACAATCCTTTGAGATGCAATGCTTTACGCTGATGCCACACCTGTGCACTGGCAAAGCCATTGCAGTTCTGACTCCAACTGAGGAGATCGCAAAGGACCTAACCCAGATCCTGCACTCCACTTATATTAATATCAAAGGGCATACCACCCACCCTTTCCAGGTAACTGTAGACAGCACACCCCCATCTGCACCCACTGTGATGCATTTGGCCATAAGGCACATGCATACCCTACCAAGGAGGGCATCACATTCCAAGAGCACCCTTCGGCGGCCATGGCCAGCAGGGAGGCTCACTATGAACCAACCACCAATACCAAAGAGGCCTTCCCATGGGGAGCACAAGGCTGCTACCTACTAGTAAAGCCTGTCTCACCTCAAGGATGAAAAAGGCCAAACAGGCCCACAGGGCCGCGGCCAAGGAAGCGGCAAAAGTCGCCTCCACTATCCCACACTCCCAACGCCAGGAGCACATCGAAACCTTCATGGCAGAAGCAACTTGGGAATCTCTCAATAAATCAGATTGGGAGGCCCATGCCGATTGGGCCACCCAATCTGAGGATCCGATGGGTGACTCAATCTCACTGAACCTTTGCAACCAAGCCCTGATTGAAACTGACTTGGTCCCCACCATACCTGAAAAAAAATTTTGACCCAAATGATGGTGCACCGAACTCATCCACACTGCAGAAAATCCGTTTGACAGCGGGGAAACAAAAAGTGAAGGCAAAAGCCAACGCAAACCTGTCTGCCAAAATTAACAAATCTATCAATAGCGTTGCTGCAAACACCTGTGCCACCGTGAAGGCCCGTGGGGATCCAGAGGAGGCTGGTGGGCCCAGGTGCCCACCCCTTGCACCTAAGGTGCAATGGGGGAAGCCTTCACTTTAGGGATGTTGAATATTGCTGGACTCAAGGCCTCGCCATCCCGGGCTAGGAAACTGAGTTTTTTAAGAAAAAAATTTACCCATGGACATCCTGGCCATCCAGGAATCCCACTGCCCATGAGGTTCCAAGGACGCTTGTAAAACCATGCTCCTCCCTTCCCTATCCTTCTGGTCAGAGCACTGTGGAATACTTGTTCAGAAAAACAATTTTTTTAAATTTTTATCATCTGAATCCTTCCTTGATGGCAAAGTCCTTGTTGTGACATTTTTGTGGGCTGACGTGGTGCACACTATCGTCAACATTTATGCCCTAACCTGTGCACAAGAGTATTGGGAATTTTTCTCGTTGGTCAAATCCCTTCCATTACCACCTGACCCTTTCGTAGTTGGTGATATGAACTGTTGGCTAAACACATCCACGGACTGTTGGCCTTCCTCATCCCACATCCCCCAGGGTCATGTAGAACTTTGCATTCTAAAGGCCACCCTTGGGTTGCTAGATGCACTGCTGCAGCATGCTCTGCTACTCAAGAACATGACGCCCCCCATGTTCATGACGGCCAATTAAGGTTAATGTCCTGCATAGACCTTATCCTTGCGCTGGTGAAATTTCAATCTCATATTTCCCACTTCCACACATCAAAAATCGATTTCTCTAACCACTGGATGGTCTGATAACCTACCACTTACCCGTCACAGTGGCTAGGGCTCCGCATTGGTGCAAACTCCGCCTACCCAAAATCGCGTTGCCAGGATTTTCCACTTGGGTGGAATCAGCAACCTCGGCAAAAGAGTTTATTGCACCATTTTGCGCGGACCCAATTTCCACATGGGTAGCCTTCAAAAAGGATACCATCTTTCACGATTGCCACCTCTCATCCTGGCGCTCATGAGCTACATCAGCCATCATCTCGCGCGCTCTGGCAGAGTTGGCACGCCTGGAGTCCAACATCCCAGCCATGGGCTACAGCCCTGCTTGGGGTAGGAAGTGGGCCAAAACAGCCGCCCACCTCAACGCACTTGAAAGGCAACACAAACATCGGGTTTGTGTTCAGTACAGGGCCAAACACATTACAGAGGGTGGCACATGCTCTGCTTATTTTTTTAAAAAAATCTTTGTACCGCGCCAGAGCGTGGCCTGTACACAGGTTCGGAGGTCAGATGATTCCATCGCGGATAAACTGGCCAAAGTGGTGATCAAAAAACAAAAATATTACTCCGAGTTGTACCAATCTGATCCAATTCAGAAACCAAAATGACAAAATTTCTTGACAGCACTCACATCTGAAACCATTTACCAATACCTGGAGTTAATGAATTTGATTACTCTGAATGAACTCTGGTCCGCCGTCCACGGTGCACCAAATCAGAAATGCCCAGGCCCTGATGGCATTCCATATGAGTTCTATAAGAAGTACTTCAAATATTTATCCCCACTGTTGCTTGCCTCTCTTAACCAGAGCCTTTTGGAAACGCGCCTCCTACCAGGAGGGCAATAGGCCTTCACCATCACACTCTTCAAGAAAGGGGATAAGCTAGACCTATCCAACTGGCGCCCAACTTCTTTAACTAACATGGATACAAAAATTTTAACTAAAGTAATGCTAACCGTCTAAGGATTGTAGCCTCTGCCACCATCTCCTCAGAACAATTTTGTTTCGTACCCAGAAGGTTGATTTGGGACAATGTGCACTCTGTGGCTAATGCATGCCAGTCCAAGGCCTCTGGGGCACTTGTATTTTTGGACCAACAGAAGGCCTATGATTGATTAAACTGGGAATACCTCAGGGCCTGCCTCCACCAATTCTGCCTGCCCCCTTGCTTCATCAGCTGGGTGATGCTGCTTACGGAATCTGCAACAATGGCAGTGTGTGGCCCTGGCTTCCTCACGGATTTAGTCCGCCTTCAAAGGGGCCTACGCCAAGGGGACCCCCTTAGCCCACTCTTATACAACTTCAGCCTTGACCCACTACTTCGAAACGTGAATGCCCAACTCACTGGGGTCCATGTGCCAGGCCAAGCCTCAGTCATGATGATGGCGTTTGCTGATGATTGTGTGGTTGGGGTGTCTAATAATCAAGATGCACGCGCGCTTGAAGCTCTCATCCAGGAGTATTCCTTGGTAAGTAATGCTGCACTGAACGCTTCCAAAACTGAAATCATCCTCCTTGGTCAGTATCAAACCTGCTGGGCCCCAGCGACCAGTGCCCAGCCCAGCCCATCTTCTCGCACACGTGCTCGCCTTCCCTGCTCTCCCTACACCGCACCACTTGTGCTCCCCTTCATGCCACGCCCTACCATAGGGCCTGTCCGCCATCTGGGCGTGTGGGTGGAGGCAGGCGGGTATGCCTCAGCAGTAATGGAAAGTCATATTCTAGACAACGTGATGAAGCGCATCGCCTCCCTCAGAGCCCACCCTACTTCCCTTACTGGCAGGGTTGTTTTAGCCAACTTTATGCTCCTCTCCAAAGTCTGGTTTGGAGCCCACGCCATCGCCTTCTCCCAGGTTTTTTCAAATCTATGTATGACCTTCTACAAGGGTGGCTATGGTTAGGCCGCCCACCGCCAGTGAAGCTTGAGGTAATGTTTGGCTCTCGTCGTCATGGTGGCATGGGCCTGCTTGACTTTAAAGCCCATGCTGCCAAGATCCTGAACACTTGGATTGCGGCCATCACCGCCCCTACGCTCCCCTCCCAACACTGGTCCCGCGTGGCCTGCTCCAACTTCTCCCGCGCCTTGGGCCTTAAAAATCCATCGAACCATTACTCATTGATGAAATATCTGGCTTCCCACCCATCGGCCACAGGTCCTCATGGTACTAAAGCCCACTACAAACGAATCCTCCTCACCATGCGGAGCGCTGAGTGGAGAATTCATATTAGTGGACACACAGCCCAGAGAGGCCGCCCCTCTCCTCAGTTCACACAGGAGGTACAGGGGTTACCCATTCAAGATGGCTTGATCCCCACATGGCCCCATGTCCTATCCAGGGTGGACTACCTGAACATGATGGACATCCCTTATTCCCTTGAGACCCAGAAGGCTATTTGGAAATATGCACACCACCCTCTGTTGCAGCCTCAAATCCGTTCCCATGTGTGGCGCTGCCTGAGGTGGGTGTACCATATGGCTGAGCGCTCTAACGCTTTACACTCATCCTGCGTCGTGTGTGGCCAGTATGGAACGCTGTTCCACCGCCTGGAGAAGTACCCTACCTCTAAAGCGATATGGCGCGAAGTTCAACGTCTGCTTGACCAGGATCAAACACATCCCTTCAGTCTGTCAAGAGATATGTTTGCTATATCCATGGTATCCCCTCTTCCATCCTCCCTCCATGCCCTGGTGGTCGCAATTGCCATGTGGACTATCCAAACGATTGTCTTGGATGCCATTGCAGGCTCCACCCCCATCCTCCCAGAAGCGGTCCACAGATTCTAGTCCCATTTGGTGGACCACTTTCAGGCGTGGATGTTTGGGTACCTCCCACCGCGTTGCCATCAGCTGGTCTCCTCCTGGTTCCCTATTTGGTTCATCAACTCGGACCCTTTCCTCCACACATGTTCAATTGTGGCTATGAACCCTTTACACGTTCCCTCCTCCTCCCCATAGTGGCGTTCCCGCTGGCAACAGGAGATAGCATCGCTTCTCTGGGGTGCCTTCCCTGTTACTAAGTTTCGTTTTCTTTCATGTTTACTTTCAGAAGTGTCCGTCCCCTGGTCGGCCTTCCCCATGATAAATCATAAAACCCAATTTGTTTATTGACTTTTAAGTTTATTATTCTGACTGGTGGTGAAAGCCTCCTTTACTTTACTTTAACAGTAGAGATTGAATTTCTTCTGCAATATTGTTGAAATCTGGGGAAAATTGGCACCAGCAAGAATACACCCTTCCCAGATTCCAACACCAATAAGGGGAGGAAGCTGGTGGCTATACCTCTTGTTACCATGGGCAACTTAGCCCATGTAGTAGATGATAGGTGGGTGATGACGTACCCCCTGAGAATTGTGTTGTTTCCCCTATGCCAACCACCCATGAGTTGGTCCAGAAATTTTGGAGTATAGTTGGGAAGTGGCAGCAGCCTGAGGCCATTGCCAGAAGAAGGTTGTCAGTGATCCTCCCCTACAAGGGGTTAGCACCACAGGTTAAAGTTCTGCTGATAAAATTAATTTGATATCTGGCAAAGTTAAATTGACAAGTTAGTTTTGGGCTTGTAAAGCCTCAACCACCATTCTCCTTTGTCATGTAATCACAATACCATCTCTGAAAGGTACAGGTTCATTAAAAACCTTCTACTTAATGGGACTGTCCATATGTGGCTTGGCTTGGGCGCACCCTGTCACCTGCCAAATGAAGTGGTGCCAATATGCCAAGTGGAATAGCACCAGGAGAAAACTTTGGTGGAAAAAATCAAGCCCAAGTTGGATACCCAGGCTGAGATTAAGGCGTCATAAAGATTTTAAATTTTGATCTTCTGCAGTCAAATTGCACAATTATTTATGATGGCAAATGCAACTATTTTCCCCAATTTTGATGAGCTGGTAAGGAAGCAGACCCTGACAGGTTCCGCTGTCATCCCATTTTTTCACTTTCCATTATTTTTTTAAAAAAAGTATTTGAGGTGGGTTGACCTTGGAACAAATATAACACACCGAGAATTTTTCTAGCCAGTACAGGCTTTGAGCTTGTACTGAACAAAAACTGCACTAGGGTGGAAGAAGGAATTTCCCTGCCAGGCTAACCACCCTCATTTTCCACTATGTTAGTTTATTAAAAAACCCTTGAAAAAATCCATTTTTTTACTATATTTTGTAAACAACTAGAGGGATGATTTCCAATTTTGGGAATCCCTGGATGGTGTATACAGTTACCTGATATCTTTGCTTATCACTATATAGAAAGCTGTACTGAAATATTTGGGTTGGTGCTTTGAGTGTTGCTTTATCCTGAGTTTAGGCCAGACTTATTATTATCATCACGCATATGGCATTGGAGGCTACAATTGATCTTGCCATCATGTGGATGTTAATCCACCATACCAAGTGTGGTACTTTTGCAGACGGTATTACCAGCTTAAATTTTACTTTAGGTTCTTAGCCAGTATCACCAATTATAGGTAGTATCAAAGTTACAAGCAAGTCCTCACTGTAAGTTTAGGGGAGCGACCCTTTGCTTGGACCAGGAAATTTTCCCATTTCCTAATAAAAAGGGTCCAAAGAGAGTGGCTATACCCCTCATCACCCAGGGTGACCTCGCCCATGTGGTAGATGAGCACTGGGTAACAGCTCTCCCTCTGAAGATTCCTTCCCCAGTTCCTGCACTTGCCTCTGCCAAATAAGTTCGCTGAATCAAGGAAATCTGCACAGAAATCATCAGTAACCGTCATCCCCACAATCTGGATAGACTTTATAAACTTGATGGTGCCAAATCCTCAAAATCAAAGCTGAAACGTTCAAAATATATGGGAATAAAGCCCAAAGGGCAAGCAACTAATAGTTGGAAGGGGACAAGTAATAAAATCTCAGTCAAAATTGCTGATGGCATTGAGCCATTAAGCAGTATGGTTGCCAACTCTAAACTCCTCTCAAAATCATCAAGGAAAACTCTGAAAATCAGGTATCTCCATCAGAGAATGTTGTTTTTAGTTCAAAGACCTCATTTCAAAAATTGAGATTGGTGAAGAGGGTATCTATTGGTCCAAATGAACGCTCCAGCAACCAGGCATGGGCGGGTTGGCCACCCTGAACCTGTTTCTAACCTGTTAGGATTGCCCCTATGTGGGGTAGCCTTGGGGGATCCCCATTTCCCATTGGGCCAGATGCCATTGCTGTCATGTACACATGACATCATAGTGGGGATCAACCCCAAAGACAAGGCTGGGCGCTTGGAGGCCCAAAAGGTTAATCTACAGGGCCTCCCAGACCTGAAGCACACCCTAGACCAGCGCTGGGTAAGGGCAAAATATGCCCAGGTTGGTCCTAGTAGGTACCGAGTGCCCAGCCCCTGACGGCAGCTCAAGTGTTAAAACAAACTATCTACCATATTAAGGCGGATGGTTCAGTTCACTTAGTTTCAGAACAAGGGCAAAACCCATTCCACCTATGAAATAACGCGCTCAGGTCAAATCCAACTTCAGCTGATAACTTGAGTGAAGTCAGTTTTGGCCTATTTTACTAACTCAGATGGCAGTATTGCCCTAATGGTGAGCCGCTGCTTGGGCCCACTGCGGCATAACCCCAATTTCCCCATCCAAGCTTAAATACACTTCCCTGACCAACATTCCTTGTTGGTCAACTTCCCAATAAACCTTGTCCCTGTTATCAAATTTAACATTATGCTTTTTCTAACGATCCTGTGCACAAACCTCTTTGAGGAGGTCTTGCGCTCTGTTAACCTTGCCATTCTCAACACAATCTGATTCTCACCTTGCACACCGTTGGTCCACCCAGGTACCATCCAACTTGGGTTGTCTACCCCTTCTCCCCATGTGCACCGCGGCGCTTTTAGCTGGTTAATTCTATCATTTCTGTGCGTAACTTATTATTGCTCCAGCACCTTCCACTGGGCAATAATTAATTTTATTCTAATGGCTAGTTCCCTGGCGTTGGCCTGTGCACCGAGCACTGCCACACTGGGAACTGGAAAGTTATAGACGCTCTCCTAACAATTGCGCTAACCACTTTAATCACAGTAAAGCCTCAGGTCAGGCGTTTGCAACCATACTGATAGTGACTTGGCCTGCCGCCAACTCCTTCAATGTTGGTTCAGATTAAAATTGTGTTCTTCCTTCCATTGAAAATTCACCAGGTTAGGTCAAAATCTGAGGGCCCCAATTCCCTGCTTTGACAAGCTGCCCCAAATTAAACACTATTTAACCAGTCACATTGCACTAAGAAAGTTGTTGGTCAACTTCTTTATTTAACTTTTAAATAAAATCCATCTACCCCAATTCCAGTTTTCAATATGTTAAAATCTAAACCACCCTTCCCGCCTATATTTCAACAGCCCATGGGGCCCGTGGCCACGCTCACCTGGTGTGTTGCTAGGTTCTTATACATGACTATGGCTCATGAGCGCTCAGTGGCAAGATTCCTTCCTGGTTTCATAACATTGTGCAAGTAGCAGTGCCACTGGCATTTGGGCTTATCATTTGGGTACTTTGGCACTTAAACTGGCAGGCCAGTCTAAAATTAACTTGCTGTCTTCATGACACTCACCACCCCAGCTGCGTTCAACCCCAAGTTCATAACCTAAAATCAATTTACTTGCTCTGGAGGTAGTGGACAATCCGATTGCCCATTTTATCATCAACCCCCTTACCTTAGTGCCACTAAAGATGGGTCCAGAATGGTTTACATTATCCTCAGCCAATTAAAACGGTATGTTTTGCATCTGGTGGATATTTGTTGGTTGTAAATGCCTCAGAGCCTAGGCATCAGTTCCCTGGCTTTTCCAAACAAAATGCAACTGATCTAAAATTATCAAGTACTTTTCAGTTAATAATCTGCACCCATGAGACCTATGGGATTCTGAGAAGCCTTTAATGATCTGGCTGCCAATTGGAAAGGGGGTCATATTCAGATAGTAGCTTCTGAAGCCTGCATATGACCAAGGCTATCAACCCATGAGCTTTACATGCCGCTGTTGGTACTAGATACTAGGGTAGACTTTATTTCTTTTAATACCAAAACCTAGTTTTGAGGATGCAGGTTAAATTTGCGCTTTTCAAGGTTTTTTCCATCCTACCAATTACCTTTAAATGCTGTGCAAACTGACTGGTGCACTTGAAATATGGTGATGCAGCCCTTTTAACTTTCTCACAGCCCCAAACAAAATTAGAACTTAATGTGAAACCAAGTAACTTCATTTTCTCCTTTTGTAGATCAGTTTTATACTGATTAACTACCCAGCTAGACATAGTGTATTTTGTATAGCTTCTATCAAGTAAACCAGGCCTATTATATTTACCTTAAAGTGGCTTAATCTAAGATAAACCCATCCTAAAAGATATAAGGCATGTTTTAATTACTAGAAAGGGTTAGAAATGAGTAGGTTGGAAATTATAGTCAGCCTTTACCCCGCAGCTTGGTTGGTGGTAAGAAGTGAGCTAAATCTAAGTATCATATTCAACCTTAAATCTATAAAATTTATTTATCAAAACTGCATAAGGTATTCTCAAAATATGAGAATTACTATTAAAACCAATCCTTATTAACCCCTATCAGATATTTTCCCTTTAGGCTTGAAGAAAAGAATGTTTTGGGTCAAAATCAGTCAAAAGGGGGAAATAAGATATTTACAAGTTCATGACAATAATGAGATTGAATTATATAATAATAGTGATTTTATCAGCCAAAAGGCCATGGTTGATCCTTAGTGGAACCCCACAAATCATGGTAACACTGTTATGAATACTAAATGGGTAATTAGCACAAAGTCGGGCAGTCAAATTGCCCCAACCACATGAGGGACCCTGGGGAGTCCATTGGAGGTGTCTCCCTCAGCCATGTCCACTTCCCTTCCAACATCTAAGCGGGGACCACCCCCTTTTATAGGCTTGGTGGAGGTCCCTTAAGGTGCAATAATTTTAGCTAATGGGGATTGGCTGAAATATATTAAATTGTTAACTTACGGATAGGTATTGCTTAAAACTAATTACCCATCTGTTGTTCAGCCAAAGTGAAGCGAGTTTTCCAAGCTTCAGTAGGCTAAATTCCCATATTTCCTAATTCGGATCATACTAAGCTGTTCCAAACTTACCATTGCATTTCCTTTGCCCCTTGATACAGTTTAAATACTGAACGGTCAGATATCGAGAGGGGTCATTTTTTTCCTTTCCCACGCTCGCACTAATAAAAACATATAAAACCAGCCTTTTGTTTTATTAGAGTTTCTAGCTTTATATAAAGAAGTCATTTGTGGTATCCAGCGGCTACAAGCACCAGCGAGCAACAACTTGCCAGATTCCCACAACCCTTTCTACTTCGTTGGCAAAAATAGGTTGTCATGGTAAATTCCTTTGTAACTCCGTTGGCGACTCTAGGTTGCCATATTATACATACATATTGTTGACCCTAAAAAGCTAGTAAGTACCTAGACTTTTTTAGGGTAAACAATACATATATCTATTATGGCAACCTAGTCACCAACGGAGTTACAAAGGCATTTACCATGCTGACCTATTGTCACCAACGGAGTAGGAAGGGTTAAGATAGAAACGTATGGGATGAAAAGTTGGGTTCCCAAGATAAATCCCAACTTGGTTTTTTTAATCCTAGCTATTTCCAGCATGAACCAAAGTTAGTTTAAAAATTTGATCTCCTGAGGCAAACCAATAGGGATTTCAAATCCTTAGATGCTAATAAAAATGTGGATACTGAGATTTTAGATTTTAGGACAAGTATTCCATTAATTTAAATAAAGCCATTCAAGCCCATCCTATCGGTCACTTTAGGACCAAAACGCTTATAAAGAACCTTACTGATTAATCGATTACTGGTAAACGGATAAAATCGCCGGTTATAAGCTCATCATCGATTGCCAACCCATAATCCAGCTTTTAATGCCTTCCCAACTTCATCTACCGATAGAGCTTGGCATGATCGATAGCCCATTAGACAGGTTCCAGGGGCTATTTAGCTACTTATTGTAGGTAGATAAACTTTTCTAAACGTAGTTATAAGGGTGGCAAGGTAGCTTTATTAATTATACTTAACCTGCACCCAATTTTTGCCACGCTTTGCAACCCTAGCCAATCAACGTCTCTAAATTTAACAGAAACCTTTATCAAAACCCCCGCGCCCATCACCTTAACCAACGCACGGTAGAATACCCGATTTGGTTTTGCTACTGCGTACTGCAGTGTAAGAAGGCCTAGGTCCCATTATCATCGTGATAATAAACCAACCCTCCACTTCACCGATGATTAAGGACGACTAATTCGAAATAGATGGCTACAAGCTACGCTTCATCAAAACAGCTAAGCCACTGGAAGGCCAAGTGATTAGTGGTTCCAGATGATCTCAAGTATATGGCGTAACGATGCAAACCATCAGCGTTCGCAAGCTTGAGACAAACCGAGCAAATCTCAAGCAAAGTAAGCACCAGGCCGACAAACCCTTGCAGCGCAAGCCAAGCTTGACGCCTCTATTCAATGCTCTTTCGCTAGCCATAGCTGTGATGACAAATCTGTTGGGTGTTAGGACAGGGCCGCTAAACCACTTAACATATAACTGCATCCGAGATGAGCCCAAATTCCAAATCACCTCAATGCGGGGGTAAAGTATAATCGTTGCGATCAGTATCAACCGATGCTATACGATTAGATGTGAAACCATTCATAAGGCGGCTAGTTTTACTGTACAAAGCTTGGAATAAAAATTCGCGCAACGGCAGCTTCAAAAACATGGCTTGGAGGAAGGTAATTGGTACATGGGGTTTAGCTCAACACGAGCCCAACCTTTTCAGAGAGCGCCTAGGCGGGGTTAGCGATAAAACGGATGGCGCCACCTTAATCCTGCACTCGAGCAGCCGGCTGTAAGAAAACGGGAGCGCCTAAACCGTCAGTAAAAACCGAGTTGGTTCCGCATACCGAAGCGATTAAACCGAGGATCTGGGCAAAAGAGAAAATTGGCGGTGGGCTTAGGGGGGACGGAAACTCCTCGGCCGAGAACCGAGGCGTTTAGACGCGGTTGCTGAGAAAACGAAGTGAAGGCATGGCAGGTCCCAAGAACCAAGTCCACCAAGGCGTAACAGAGCCGCGCCTCGGAAGAGTCGAAGGTAGGAAGGCAGGGCCTAGGCCAAAGGTGGATCTTATTGAGATGGACGGAAATGATGTCCAAGCGCGTCGCCAGCCAGACCTCCCAGTGCCGCTGCTCTTTGCGCGTGTGGAGAGACGACAGCCGCATTACTGACTCTTTGCATGTCAGCATCAGCAGTCGTATCTCTAACTCATAAAGCAAGTTGATTAGCGGGTCGTGGGAAACCCCAGTAAAGACAAGACACTTCGTGCCCACTTTGAAGCTCATAATCCAGTTTTCAAGAACCTAACTATAATCAACAAAAAAGCAAAACAGATAGCATACTTCACCAGATAAAGCAGCATCGCAGGCTACCCCTTCAAGGGCAAGCAACGTTACGGTAGCACAGTCACACGCCGCCTCAATCAAGTGCTGGGTTACTTTTTCACCAGCTCTGGGCAGGGAGGGAAACCTGAAATAGCCCAGGTCCGACTTTGCGCCTCAAGGTTGTCCCCGTAGAGCGAGGATTTGGCCTTAAGCAGTTCTAGCAACCGCGAAGCCTCCTTCGGGAGCTGACAAGAAGTCAGTTGGCGCATGTCCTCAACCAAGGCCACATACTTCTGAGCCTGCGTCAACTTCGATTGGATAAACGGCCACGAGGGCGCAACGAGCTCCAACTCCTTAGAGTTAAGGTGCTTCAAACCCCAGTCCAGACAGGCCGCCGCCTTCATAAGGCAAGCCTTGAGCTCTACAAAAAAGGCGCCATAATCTAGCGCCGCCAAAGAGGCCTCGGACAGGAGCCGGTTAAGCTGATCCGTACTAGTATGGATGGTGGCAAAGTTTCGCCGGATCAGGTCAAAGTACTCCTGGGAAGAAAGTCTAAGCTCTTTAGCTTTGGCTTGAACCCACTGTATAAAATCGATATCGATGGATAGGGCCTCGAACCGCATGCAGTTCCTTTGGCTGAAGCTCAGCGCAAGTAGCATCGCCTCGTCGCCTTCAAACGACCTTTCGGTAGCGTTCTTCCGAGCCGATACCTTCGCCGGCCGTGATAGTTTGGAAACGCCCCTCGGATGAGCTAAAAGGGATGAGCGGCAAATAAATAAACCCAAATTAAAATATTCTCCGAAACGTAAACGCCATGAGAATGCCAAACAAACCCCAGCCCTTAACCAAAGTTAGAACCCCATAGAAAATTACGAGATACGGGCTCCCTCTCGAAAGCGTCATCCGCCAAGTCAAGCGATCGCATGTCACAGCAGAGTCTGGTTGCCCGCTTCGAAAAATCCGAGTCTGGGGAGCAACGCCCACGCTTACTCTGAGCTAGATTCGATGGCGTTAGATTTACAAACTTTGGTAAGTGTATTGAAACTATTAGAAACCACCGAATAAGGATAGACTAAAACTGATGAAAGAACACCACCTTTAGCTCTCCTGGGAGTTTGGGTGCCAGGGTTCTCCTCGGTACAATGGAGGAGGTGAACTGAACTGGATTGCGAATCTCGAGTCAGTAAGGGGGTGATTTGTTCTTATTGGATCAGAAGTTAATTTTTACCAAAAAATATAAATACCTAGTGCAGCGATAGCGGTCGCTAGACCTTCCGACCAGCTCCGGGCTCTATCGGGGAAAGCGAAGGCAGTAAAGTAATCCGGGGTGGGGGCCGGCAAACCAGTGAACTCAACCATAGCCATCTCATCATCGTAGGATAGTGGCATTTCAAATTAAGTGAGAAGTCCCGATTCTATTTACAATTTATAGTCAAGTAGGTGAACCCACCGCTGATTTTGTTTGCACCCGGGGCTTATGAAGGGTTGGTCACCATCATTCAAGTGAGGCCTCTTACAAGCAATCTAAGCTAGGGAAATTAACCCAAACCTCCATCAGTCAGCTTCATAACCAAATTAATCGGCTCATTTAATTAAATTAAATTGTTTGGTTATCGAGTAAAATGGGCAATGATCACGAATAAGCCACTTTTCCCAACTTACTTTGATGGCCTTCTCACTCAATTGAAAGTAAGCTTTTATATGTGAAGCCGAGTAACTTTTTAAAACATTTTTCTCTACCCGCTGTGGTATCTATCTATAGTGGAATCTTAAATATTCGAGGTGGGTCAACCTTGGGACAAATATACCACACCAAGACTTTTCTAGCCAGTACAGGTTTCGAACTCGCATCAAACAAAATCTGCACTAGAGTGGAAGCAGGGATTACCCTCCCAGGCTAACCACCCTCAGTAGTGGAAACTTGCATTTGATTTTAACTACCTTCCAGACTAGCTAGAGCTTTGAAATTTGGTACACTTATATATCTCCGATGACAATACAATAATCCATTAAATAAATTATAAATAGTGTGAATTTTGCAAAATAAAAACGGTTTTAAAACGTTAAACATTTTATTATTATATCCCGGGAGGATACCCCAGTGGTAGAATATGGACCTTCTACCACTGCCTTCCCGAGTTCGATTCCAGTACAGGAACTTTGGGTAAGGGACGATTTTGACTGTGTTGGAGTTGCGCACCAATGCCCTAAACCGAGATAGCGAATAGCAAAGGTGGTCCATGGAGTTCCTGACCTATCATACATCACGGTTGGAGGTTTTCTGGGTTTTATCCTCCTTCCCATTTCTTCGATCCCTTAATCGGTGCGGTATCGTCCCCATGTCGGCCCACCTCGAATAAAATTTTTAAATTTTTAAATTTTTTTAGATAATTATTATATCCCAATAATAGTGAGCGGATTTCAGTTGGCACTAAACAAACTGCCATTTCAAGGCTAGCCGATCCTTGAAGGATAGCTAAGCATATCATCAAGATAATATTGAAGGCTAAATACCCCCTGATCCCTAAATTTTAAATTCTAAATAGGTTTAGCCTAAAAGTTCACTAATATTCATGGGACTTGAACTGCAAGAGTTACAAAGTAGATTTATAGATGGTATTTGGATAGTCTAGCCGTATATAAAAATCCGGAACCACTTACTTTCTCTCCCCATGCCTTTAAAATGTAGACTAAAAGTTTTTATTAGGCATAAGATTTTTAAGTTTAGGGTGCTCATTTAGACTATTCTAAAGTTTAACAATTTAAATAACCCTCCATTTAAAGTATTTTTGTAAATAATTTTAGGTATATAGATATTCTACACTAAACTCTTTTATAACTTAAAACTTTTAGATTGATAGGATACAATAGTCGGACCGGTAATTTTATTCTACTTATACCTTTTGCTTCTATTATCGTATTTATCTGAAGTAGGCTGACGTGAGGTGATACTGCACTGATTGGCGGGTAAAATGGGGAAGTTGAACTCGGAATGGAGGATAAATCCCAGTAAACCTCCACATGCAACGGTTGGATAATTGGTTTAATATCTTGCCTTGTAGAGATGAGCTACGGTAAAGTAAACTCAGAAACCTTAGTTTTATCTTACCTTTATCTCTGGTCTATATCTGTATTACTAATTGAGATCTTTCATCCCTTTACTTTAGCAACATCAACGTTAAATGTAAATAATGAAGTATAAGCGCATAAGTTTAGAAAATACCGTTTGACTTTACCTCTAGGCTTGGCCCTTATATTGTCCGATGCTGCCAAGCTATACTTATTTCTTGTCAATAAACTTCTATCTTTTGACCTTACTTGAATGGTAAAAGTCAAACATAATATCTATCTCTATTTTGCTAAAAAATAATTGTGAAATAGAACTATAAATTCACCATATTCCTTCTTTATTTAATATATAAATCAAAACTTCCCCATATATCAGACAATTAGATTCCCCACTAGTTGCGAAGACTGTCCTGATGGCAAATAGTCAACTATTCATAAAAATTCCCAGTCAAATTATTGGTGAAAAGTCCCAATTAGGTATTAATTCTACTCCTAACCTCACCCAAATATCTCAGATGTTGTTAATATGGATATGCTAAACTCCTGGTGGATTAGGTGAACTGACTTTGGCATTCACCCACGCACTAATGTAAATTTGGTGCTACCTCCTAAGGAAAAAACCCTTTTAAAGACCTGAGGGGTTAAAAGGGTGAAGATATTTTACTCACCAATCAACAACTAGGACATCGTGTGTTTGGCTGAGATGAAAATATTTTAAGATGCCTGATGGGATAAAATAGATTAAATCATTACCACATGAATTTATCATACCTGCTATCAATTTATCACCCAAAGTTAAGCCATATTGGGGTAAAAAGATATTTGAGGTTCTGATAGGTCAAGTTGTCATTTAGCTAAATTGAGCTACCCTCCACCTATTCTAAATTTGCTCTCCCCTCTCATTTTTAGCTTCAGAGTACCCTAAATACTGAAAGGCAGTACCACAATAAGTGATTGGGTTTTATCCTTATATTTTATATTAATAAAATTATTAAATCAAAACCTATTTGGAGTCTATATTTACTGCCATAAATTTTAAACAGCTGTCAAGTGTTTCAATACTCTTACATCTGTATGCTGTTTAAATCCTAGGCCTAAGCACCTGTGAGCAACATATTTCCAGGATTCCAACAAGTGGTACTCACTACAGGGACCCTTTACAACACATTTTTATCAATAAAATGGAGGATGTCTGGATGAGTAATCCTCCTAACATCCCCGCTGAAAATGAATCAAGGATAGCTGCTTTAGAACAGTGACTAGCCAAAGCTTTATCATGCCTTGAGAACCTCAAATGGCATACCTCTCAAGATCCTCATTGGGCCACTCCTGCTGTCTATGCCCTCCCTGAGAGTAACCTCATCCCCATTAAACCCCCTTTAAAGGAAAGTTTACCCAGTTGAGGGTAGCACTGCTTTGTTTCTATATATCTATGGATCTGCCATGGAAGGAACAACCAATCACCAAAAAATCAAGCACAACCTTTTTTGCCTAATGTGACAGTTGATTTTTATCCTTAACATCACATTGCCCTGATCTTTGATAAGACAGGACATGTCAAGAGAGTGTCTGTAACTCTCTCGTTCCCAGAAAGGTGATGTGGGATGCAAACCCACATTGCTAAGGAACTAGCCATTAATAAAAAGGGTAAGAAGACACCTCAAATGGTGCCTGTGCCAATGGTACCCCAGGCAAGGGTGAGAACGCAAAATATAAGATCAGGTATGTTAGGAACATAACAGCTTGAGTGGACCCCAGAGGGGAGTCCATAATCAAGTGTAGTTTGGCGTCCGTGAGCTTGGGTGCCTTGATCTGAAGGGGACCTGGGCGGCCCAAGGGAGCACCTGGGATTTTGGTGTATTGCAGTAGAAGGTAGTGGCCCACATAGTTGGAGACCTCCAAGAAGAGGTCCACCACCAAGTTAGACCAAGGAACCATAAGTTAAACATAAAAAATGGGTATTTTATTTAAAGGAAAGTTGATCAACAAGGAGTGTTGATCGCAAAAACATATTTAAAATGAACTGGGGAAATTTGGGTTCTGCAGAAATGCGCCCAAGCCTTGACACTCCAATAAACAGATGCTTCTGTCCATTTTGGTAAAATACACCAAAAGTGCCTTCACTCGAGTAATCAATTAAAGCCTTATTTTACCTGAAGTCAAAATTTCATAGCTGGAGTGGGACTAAAACCCTTGCTCTCCAACCAAGCAAATTGAACCATTATCATTTAAAATGTAAATCGTCCATTTTAGGGCCTGAGTGTTATGGAAACAGCAGAAGAAGTTTAGACTGGCCTGCCAGTCAGGGTGCGTAAGCATCCAGAAAGTAAGCCAGAATGCCAGAGGCATTGCTGACCGTACAACTTAATATGAAGCTAGGAAATAGGATACCACAAAATGGTGGCAGAACATCAGTGTTAGGAGTATCCCAACTGCAAACCACACTGAATAGATTTCAGACCCAGGAGTTCTGCTAACAGGGGTGGAAACTACCTGGGATAGTTTCTGCAAGATTCTTGGTTGTTAGGACCATTTTGTTGGGGGTAAAAGAGATATGGATTTTCTCTTGTAGTTGGCAAACATAGGGCCATAAAATCCCTGTATGTTGCTGCTGAAAGGTCATGAGAACCGGGTTATAGCACCAAAAATTTTGAACTTGTTGAGTCCAATTGGCAATAGAGGGAATCATGGTAACCAAAAGAATTGGTATGGCCCACCCAGAGTGTGGGGCGGCAGACTATCAGGCAAACACCATATGGAATGTGGTTGAAAGGAGGGAGATAAAAATTTGGGGTTTTTTAACAAAATTTTTATTTAGGAATAAAGTAAGAAAAATCGATCAACAATCTTCTCAGTGCCTTGCAACTGATTAAATAGTGGTCAATTGGTGAAAATGTGGTCGGGATCCACAAATTCAGCCTAACCGGTGAATTGGATGGTAGAGGGGGGTTTATTCTTTTGGAACTGTCATTGCAAAATTTGGCAGCGGGCTAAGTCTCTGTCAGTTCAACTTCAAACATCTGGACCAGGGGTCAATTACATTTCTGATGGTTAGCATGACAGCATTTGGCCCAATGAGTGATGAAAATCCCCAAGGCCATCCAATATAGGGATGTGACCATTTGGTTGGGAACGGGTTCAGGATGGCCAACCTGCCTGCACTCGGTCGATTAACCATTTGTTTGGTCAATAGAGGGCCATCAGGTGCAATGCCTGAATCACTATTGGAGGGCTTCAAACTCTCAGTGATGGCACCCAATATTTGTTCTGCTGATTTTGGGATTGAATGGGACCATCGGGTGATCTGGCTGATGTTTCATTCTTCATGCTTTTACAACCATTTGAATCTCAGCCATCACCCCAATTGCCGCCCAAATTAAATCCAACTGATTTCAGTTCAATAATCTTGGCACAGATTTCACTGATTCCCCACAACAGTTCTGCTGAGGTGAGTGAGTAAATTGGGGTGGGATCTGAAGCAGATGGGCTGTCACCCATCGCTTGTCAACTATGTGGGCAAGATCGCCTTGGGTGATGAGGGGTACTGCCATCCTCTTCAGTGTTTTCTTACTTGGGAATGGAAAGATAGCTCGATTGAGAGCCAAAGGACACTCCCTGAGACTTACATTACTCTTTCCTTTTCCCAAAGGGATGGCCCCCTACTGGGAAACTGCACCAGAGCCACGTTCTTATGCGCTTTGGGTAACTTGATAGCCATAATCATCGCGGCCTTCTACAGTGGGTGGGGAGCCTTGGGGTGGGATGTGTGGAAAGCGTCAAAAAGGTCCATACAATTCGTGCAATCATGCACCTTGACTCAACTGTTTTCATAAGCTGGATATCCTTTCCAGTCCACAAGGTATTGGACTGATCATTGTGACTTCCGAGATGCCAGGATGGCCTCCACTTCGGCTTCCTCCTCATTGTTGATGACAATTGGTTCCAGGTCCATGGGAATCACACCCTTGAAGGGCAACAGCTGGAATACATGGAAAACTGGGTGTTGCTTCCAATGCGCAGGAAGCTTCAATCTAAACGCCCCATTACCCAATACCTCTTCCACTAAGTGGGGACCTGAATGCTTGCTGGCGAATTTGTGGGAAGGGGTTTGGATTCGCAAATGGTGGGTATTGAGCATGAGATAGGAACCCACCTTAAAGCCATGACCTGGAAGGTGCTTACAATCTGTGAATCACTTATAGTCATCAATAGCTTTAGTAAGGTGTTCCTGCACTAAAGCTTGGGTCGATTGAATATGGCCAGCATGATCTGCGGCAGCTTGCACTTCTGGTCACAAGCATGCCCTGACTGAGAATGATGGGTTATAACCCAACGTTGCTTCATATGGTGAGAAACCTGTGGAAGCGTGAGTCCCATTATTATATGCAAATTGGGCAAGAGGCAGGTCATCGGCCCAGGTATCTTGCACTGCTACTGCATAACAACGCAGGTACTGTTCAAGAACTTGGTTAACCCGCTCAGTATGGCCGTCGGACTGGGGATGATATGCCGTGGATTGACAGGGGGTTATCTTAAGGATTGACAAGAGTTCGCTCCAAAACTGGGCAGTAAACTGGGTACCCCTGTTACTAACAATTTCCTGGGGAAGGCCGAACATTGAAAACGCATGGCGAATGAATAGATGCGCCATTTCTTCTGACATAATTGCAGAAGTACAAGGAATGAACAGAGAAAATTTGGTAAAGCAATCTACCACCACCATTACCGCTGTGAAACCATTGGAGCAGGGGAGTTTGACAATGAAACTACGGACACCAAGGTCCATGGACCTTCCACCTGTTGTAAAGGGTGCAGGAGGCCATTTTTTCTGGAACGATCTGACTTGGCCCAAGCACAAGTAACACAATTGGTGATCCAAGTCAGAACCTCTTTAGTCAGTCCTACCCAATTAAAGGTTCGCTTGATCAGATCGATGCATTTCTTGATACCAGGGTGTCTGACCGCGGGGGGATCATGGTGTGCACGGAATACGTTCAGGTGGAAGGAGGGAGGCACCCAAACATGAGAATGAAAGTAGATGAGACCTTCTTATAAAGAATATAGTGAGTGTTTGGGGCTCGAGTGAGTCAAGTGTTCAATCAACTCCACGCCCTCAGGGCAGGCCGTTTGACCAGCTAGCACCTGGGCCAATAATGGATCATCGGGCAACAACGCGGTGGAGGAAACAACGGAGGGAGCAATTGATAGGATTTGAGTAGCAGGGATCATGGTAACAGGATCCACTTCCTCAGGTTCCAAGGGACAGTGAGCAGGACTATGGCTTAGGAATTTGGGAAGGACATTTAGTGCACCCTTGACAAATTCATATTTGAAGTTAAAACTGCACAGGTCCTGATAGGTTCAGGCTTGCCAGTGTGCCAATTTTTGGGGTTTGCAAAAATACAAGAGAGCTTGGTGATCTGTGCGAACCATTAACTCATGATGAGCACCTTGCAACAGGTACCGCCAATGAGTTAATGCCCATGCAACGGCGGCCAGTTCCTTGTCATAGATGGCCCAGGACTGCTCCGTAGTGGTGAATTTTTGGGAGAAATAAGCAACCGGATGTTCGAGACCATCGTGGTCCTGAAGCAGCACTGCGCCCACAGCTACCACCAAAGCATCACATGCAACAATATATGGTTTGGTGGGATTGGCATGTTTCAAAATGGGAGGGGACACAAACACTTCTTTGATCACTTTGAACGCCTGCTGGCATTTGGGGGTCCAACAAAATGGTACGTTTTTCCCTGTGAGGGGGTGGAGCAGGGCGGCCAACTGGGAAAGTGCGGGGGAGAATTTCTTTAGGAAAATGATAGTACCCAAGAAACTTCGAAGCTGCTTCTGTGTAGTTGGGGTTGGCCATTCTTGGATTGCGTCTAATTTTTTTTTGGGGGGGGGATGGCGACCCTTCTTTAAGTACCAGGTTTCTGAGAAATGTAACCTCTTCCTTGTAAAACTCACATTTGGAAGCTTTGAGGAACAGGCCTGCTTTGTGCAAAGCAACCACCACTGCTTCTAAGTCAATAGCATGTTGCTTGGGAGTTGGGGAATGGACTAGGATATCATTGATATAAGCAATAGCATAGGAAAACCAGAGATCCCCTAATGCATTGTCAATCATTTGTTGAAACATAGCGGGAGCATTTTTCAACCCAAAGGGCATTACGCGAAATTAGAAAATGCCCCACCTTGTTCAGATTGCAGTCAACCATTCTTGTCCTTCCATTACTTGAATCTGATTGAAAGCATTCACCAGATCCAATTTTGAAAAGACACAAATTTGGCAATTGCTTGACTGATTGTCTGCTCCAGGGGCAATGGGCAGGGGTCTGTAACTGTGATTTTGTTCAGGTGACCGTAATCTACGCAAGGGCAGAGTGATCCATACAATTTTCTTGCAAAGATGATAGGGGAAGTGATGGGAGATGTTTCTTTAAACAACCAGCCTTTTTTAATATATCGTCCAACCAGGTATTGAGTGCAACTTCTTCTTCTGCTGTATGGGGATACAACAGGCAATTAGTGTTCACCAATTCCTTGTTATCCAAAATCCACAATCATATCAAGTATTTTTTGGCAGACGGTCCGCCTTTTCCATGTCAAAAATCCTGCAATATGGCATTAAGTTTTTGGGGAACTCGGCCAGAATGCCCAGGAAGTGACTAGGGTGGTGATAGAGCCAGTTCCTTGGATTTTCTCGAGGGTGTTGATCAGAGGGAACTCTCATTCTGAATTGTCATTGGCAAATGACAATTTATTCAATTCCAAATGAATCTTTACATGTTGTAAGCGTCACCATCCCACCCCCAAGATCACCGGAAATACCAGGTTTGGCATGGCTAAAAAATGGTCGCAGAAGTAATATTGGTGAATTGAGAAGTATATCGGTTGGCGAACAACATACAAAGACTGATAAGCAGAGGAGGCCACCATTACTGAGGAGCCCACATCCATATCCAGTTTTAGTTGTTGTGCCAACTCTACACTCATGAAGTTCCCCGCTGCTCCAGTATCCACCAGAGCTTTGAAGGAGACATGGTGGGAACCAATACTAATTCTCATGGGTACAAGAAAATAAGCGCAATTTTGTTTATTGGGAGATATGACCAACTCATGGGCGACTGAAGAAATGATAGATGGGTCGGAACCAGGGTCAGGATTCTTAGCTGAGCGAAAATTGGAAGGATCAGGACTGGGCTAATTGTTTCCTTCATCTGGGCTTGAACAGAATCATTAAAAGTTATCTCTGGGAATGCTAACTCAGACTCAGGAGTTCTGGCAGAGTTGGAATCCATGTCCGCTACCATTTTAGTGTCAGGAACGTCATCTGCGCCATTGTTAAGAAATCCTATCATGAAATTCCTTTCCTGATATGAGGAAACGTGGCGAGGCAAAGCTTTGATAGTAGTTGCAGTGACGCCTATTTGATCTATTGATCCTTGGGTGGTAGACCAAACCACCTGGTGAGCGGAAAATGAATCTAAACTCGCTCTAAAGACTGTCTGAAGCATGTCAATAGATAGTTCTGACGCGGGAGCCAGCTCATGAAAGGTAGAGATCAAAGAAGCCAAACTAGGGGCTTCGGCCATGGCAAAGAGCAGTTTAAATAAATGGTCTGATTGGGACAAAAAGGGGGTTTAAGGCGGCCAATATAACAGTCATCAGGGAGGTAGGGTCTCCTTTGTGTAGAAGAACGTAAAAGACTTCTCACCCAGCGACGAGCCTCCCCATCCACGGCATCTAACAATGTGAGACCTTGTTGAGTCTCAGATATTGCAGAAGCATTATTGAGTGCGATTGTAGTGCACATTTGTATTTTGGTGAGTGCATCCAGAACCTGATTGGCAATTTCTTGGGAAGGATACTCAATATTTTCCCCAGGTTGGAAGAAATAGGAGGAGATGAAATCGTCACCTCTTGAGTAGCTTGAAGGAGTTTTCCCAGAATAGAGCAAATGCTTCTCATAAAGTCAGAGAGTGACCAAACAAGCAACAAACAGCATACAACTGATTGCACGTTCATCTGGTAGAGAGTAACCACTGCTGCGCCAAATTTGGAAATTAAAGTGGAAGTGGCTGGAAGTAATGGTTGGTCGATTATGTCATGGAAACAGCAGAAGAAGTTTAGACCAGCCTGCCAGTCAGGGTGCGTAAGCATCCAGAAAGAAAGCCAGAATGCCAGAGGCATTGCTGACCATACGGCTTGATATGAAGCTGAGAAATAGGATACCACAAAAATGGTGGCGGAACGTCAGGGTTAGAGTATCCCAAAAGCAAATCACACTGAATAGATTTTGGACCCAGGAGTTCTGCTAACAGGGGTGAAAACTACTGAAATAGTTTCTGCAAGATTCTTGGTTGTTAGGACCATTTTGTTGGGGGTAAAAGAGAGGTGGATTTTCTCTTGTAGTTGGCGAACATAGGGCCATAAAATCCCTGTATGTTGCTGCTGAAAGGTCATGAGAACCGGGTTATAGCACCAAAAATTTTGAACTTGTCGAGTCTAATTGGCAATAGAGGGAATCATGGTAACCAAGCGAATTGGTATGGCCCACCCAGAGTGTGGGGCGGCGGACCACCAGGCAAACACCATATGGAATGTGGTTGAAAGGAGGGAGATAAAAATTTGGGGTTTTTTAACAAAATTTTTATTTGGGAATAAAGTAAGAAAAATCGACCAACAATCTTCTCAGTGCCTTGCAACTGATTAAATAGTGGTCAATTGGTGAAAATGTGGTCGGGATCCACAAATTCAGCCTAACCGGTGAATTGGATGGTAGAGGGGGGTTTATTCTTTGGGAACCGTCATCACAAAACTTGGCAGTGGGCTGAGTCTCTGTCAGTTCAACCTCAAACGTCTGGACCAGGGGTTGATTATGTTTCTGATGGTTAGCATGACGGCGTTTGGCCTGATGAGTGACGGGAATACCCCAAGGCCATCCAATATAGGGATGGAACCATTTGGTTGGGCACAGGTTTGGGATGGCCAACCCACCTGCGCTCGGTCAATTAACCATTTGTTTAGTCAATAGAGGGCCATTGGGTGCAATGACTGGATCACTATTGGAGGGTTTTGAACTCTCGGCGATGGCACCCAATATTTGTTCTGCTGATTTTGGGGTCAAATTGGAACTATCAGGCAATCCAGCTGATGTTTCATTCTTCTTGCTTTAACAACCATTCATAGTTTGGCCATCAGCCTGATTGCCACCTGAATTAGATCTGACTGATCTCAGTTCGATAATCTCAGCACAGATTTCACTGATTACTTGCAACAGTTCTGATGAGGTGAGTGAGGAAATTGGGGGTGGGATCCAAAGCGGACGGGCTGTCACCCATCGCTCATCAACTATGTGGGCGAGATCTCCTTGGGTGATGAGGGGTACTGCCATCCTCTTTGGTGTTTTCTTACTTGGGAATGGAAAGATAGCTCAATTGAGAGCCAAAGGACACTCCCTGAGACTTACACTGAGCCAAGATAAGAGGCTGGGCATTTTGCACCCCATTAGTATCAACCTGGGCATGCTTGGCTTGCACCCAGGGTTGATCTAAGGTGTGCTTTAGGTCAGGAAGAGCCTGAAGCTTCATCTTCTGGGCCTCCTGTCGACCAGCCTTATCCCTAGCATCAGTGCCTACTATTATGTCATCCAACCATGATAGGATAGGCTGGTGTGGAAGATGGAGTGAGAGAGTATTATTCTTGGCTAGACCCCAGGTTGAGACTAACTATGTGGAAGGTCAACGGTTAGGTGTTTCATCAGGCCTGGGGTTGAACCAAATGGTTTTGAAGTGGGTGGTTTCTAGGTTAAAGGTGGATTTAAAATCAGAATTGAAATGATTCTTGGGTATGGTGGTTCAGCCACTATGGAATTCAATCCAGCCTAAAACAATTGGGGTTTGCTTATGTCATGTTTCAAAAGACATAATGTCAGGCATGGCAAATGAGCTTGTTCTATGCTTGCAGCAGAGAGCTATAAGAGATAGGACTTGAGAATGGGAGGTTCTCTAGTTCCGTTTTCTATCAACTTGCCTAAATATAACAAATAAAGCCATTCCTAAGCCTTATCTGTTTTTATTACTGTCTTCCGAGGTTTATATTGATTAGTCTAACAGCGGCCATGTTTGGCCTATACAAACATGAGTTGGACTTTGAGAGCGAGATTGGGAAGGTATCATTTCCCTATACACCTTGTCTTGGAGTCAGGGCATGTTGATGGGGGTAATCATACTCGCAACTGTCCTCCAAGGGGTGTTTATCCATGGCTCTTGTAGCACATGCACTAGGAGAATGGTCTCAGGGACCTTGTCTGCCCTTTGGTCATTGACTTGGGCCCTGCTTCCCAATTCATTTATGGCATACTGGAAGGAGCCAGTGCATTTCACCCAAATCGCATGACCCAAGAAGTAATGGTTCCTCATATGGACAGCTTGATATCTGGGAGGAGGTTAGGGAAGCGCTCATGGACAGATTTGGTTCAACACAAAGTTTAACCAGGAAGAGACAGGCCTTTATGCGCCTTAGTATGCAAAAGGGAGAATAAGTTGCCACCTTCATTGATTGGTTCTACAGTGAAGCCCAGCTACTGTTACTTGCAAAAATTTTAACTATTGGTGACGCCATTAATGCCAATATGACTGGATTGGCTTCTCACCCATCCTTGGCAATGCATATTACTTTAGTAAAATGCTAATTCCATAATGTCCATGACATCAAGGAGGTTCTTATAGAGGTTTCTGGTTTAGATAAACTTGATACTACCCAAGGAGTTGTTTTGCAACCCCAAGTCTTGATATTTAAGTATTTCTTAACTGTAGCCTGGAATAAGGAGTCCACGATGACTCCCCTGGCCACTTCCATGGCTGTTTGCATCTTGAAATCAGCTCCCTCAGTGCAGCAAAAACCAGACATCACTCTGCCATATAAGTCTGAGTCTGAGATCTCCAAGCCAGCTAACAAAGTGCTCAAGCCAAAGCCTATTGAGGCTGGTTTTCCTTCTCTCACGGCCAAAGCAGTAGTTGAGCGCCCCGAGGGCATCCACTGCAACAAATAAGGGCATGTTGACAAGGTACGTCGCATGAAGAAAGCTGATGAACCTGACGTGCCTGACTCTAACCTCCCTCATATTGCTCCCCTGTCTTGCATAGATAACCTCTCTGATGACAATCTTAAGGGGGTTATGAGGACATTGGATATGATGTCCTAGGAGCCCCAGTTTATAGTAAGGATACCAGATTGGTTATACCCTGAAGGAGTAAATAAGGTCATGATACCCAATGAAACCTAACTTAGCCAAGTTTTGGGGTGCCCTGAGGTTATCAATACTGTTAGTGATGTTGACCAGTTCATTCCCTTGCTTATCTAACCTATTCAGCATGTTCATCCCTTGCAATCCATTAAAGATAGATATCCTGAGATAGCTCAAAAACGTGCCTCCACTTTCCATCTTAAGGAGGTTCTAGATCTCCCCTTACTTTTAGGAAATTATAACAAAGATAGAGGTTGTCATCTATAAGGTACAGGTTATGGCCATCCTTGAAACTGGTTTCCCAATCAATGTGATCTCCTCAAAATTTATCAAGAAGATTAAGTTGGCTACTGACTTGAAATAAACCCAAGAGTATAGAACTGCGGTTTAAACAGCACTTGTGCCATTGGGGCATACTCCACTTTATCCATTTAAATTGGGAAGCTTAACCTGTCAGCACCCACTTTGGCCTTGGATGACAATAATTATGGTATTCCCATTAGCACTTAATTTATGCTCAAGTATGATGAAGTCATCAACATAAAACGGTTATCTTTCCTTGATCAGTTTATAAGGTTCTTCTGGTTCTTAACCCTAAAGAACCCAACAAAAAGTGAATACCCTTTCTTGATTGAGTGCCCCTTTTGCATTAGCTTTACATTACACAACGTCCAGGCAAAATACCAAGAATTTGCCTGATTCAGTGGATGCTTCAGAGGGTGCCCTTTCTATGCTTGTGAAGAGATAGTAATCATGTCTGGTGAACAATAAATGATTGGCAATAAGTGTCAGGATTCTCCCTTTATTGGGGGAAGTCCCAACTAGGGGTCACAACTCACCTATGGGCATGTGCCGAATTGGGCTCCCCATTAGATTGGATTGAGCCCAACATGAAGTATTGGGAATTATCCCCAATAATGTTAAGATGTCATTCAAATTGACACTGTCAACTAATGCCAAGGATGTCAAATCTTTAATCAGGTCGTAGGGAATTACCACTTGATGCTAACCCAAATCAATTAACTCTTTTGGGACTCATCGGCAAATTATGCTGAGGATGGTCCCACTCCCCTTTGTATTAATAGTTTTATTTATTTGACTCACTGTCAGAAAACAATGCCAAGGCTTTCCCTATCTTAAATTCTCCCCTTCACAATCACAATTCTAGCCTTGAGGTCCTATAAAAACCTCAAGGCCTTATTCAATTAAAGTATTATTTTCCCCCTATCCCTTTCAAATTTTAGCTTACCTTGGCCTTAAAGGCCTATTAACTCGCTTGGGGATTCAGGTTCTGATTTAATAAAGGCCAGTTAGGGGTTGCTTCCCTGTGGCTCAACACCAAGATTACCTTACAAATCCCCTGCCAATATTCTGATATAACTGGATGATAACCTATAGATCCAGAGGATTGTAATTTATACTCTAGGCGAGATTTGAGATCAAGCGGAAGTTATGTGGATGCAAGGCAAACTGATTGATGTACTCATAGTTTTACAAATTGAGGGAATTCTGCCAAAACTTCAATGCTAGAATGTAACATCTAAAACTCATAGCCAATAGGAAATTACTAAGCGGAAGGGTCAATACTGATTAGGAATGCTAAGGATTAATTGTTGAGCGTGAGAATAAGAAAAGGGCCTTTTACAAAAAAGAGGGTAGTAGGGAAGAATAAATGAAGTAGCAGTTAAGTTTATTATTAAACAAAGTGGTATCGTTGGGACAATGGCTCCTTATAAAGTCTTTAATATTATTGCTTATTGAGGGCCAGCAATCCACATACTGCTTATCCGTTGCTCAGTGGGTTTTACCCTGTGTAACCCATTTGGCAGAATCAATTAAATCCACCAAAAGTTAACAGTGGTGCTCACTACAGGGGCCCATTGATCAACTTATTAAATAGTTCTATATTCACCAAGAAATGGTGCAACTGGTTCTCCTTGACAGGGTCCTGCCTCAATTTATTGAGTTATCTAATAAGTTGAACTAAAACTCACTTGGATACATTACTCCAGGCCTAAAAATGCTTTTCTGTGAAAATAAGAGTAAAACAGGTAAAAATTGGAATTGTCCATCTCATGGTCAGCCTTCCCCAAATACGACTTAATAAGAGTATAACATCTCAGCTGGACAAGGCCTTCCGCCTACTGCACTGGGTTGGCTGCCAATCCAATCAACTTGCCAAATGGTTGGGTGACACTACAGAGCGTCTATACTGTGCAGAGTGGAAGCTGAATAATGTCACTAGAGAGGGAGAGTTCTGCATCAACAAGCTGCCCTGTTAAACATGATGAAAACATACCTAAATTTTTCAAGTGGTTTAAATTTGCAGTAAAGGAGCTTCTGATTGGTGGAAGGCTAAACTGTTTTTATCCACTTTGGATTTTGAAAGCACAAACCAGGTCACATGTTACCTTAAGAGTAGTACTGTCTAATATCAAGAGGTGAAGGCGACTGTGATCCGCCTGTTTTGGTGCGTGGCAAAAATGGCATGGTGCAAGGAAATTTTTTTGACAATAATCTCAAAATAACGAGTCCTTGGTGGATTTTATGGTTTGGTTCACAGCGGAGGTTCATGTGTTGGTGGGAGCAAACATTTTAACAAACGAGGAGGTGGGAATAACAATGATGCCAACTATTAATCCATATTGAGAACTGTATATTCTATGAACCATATTCTTGATGATGGCGCGGAGCTTATAAAAATTGTCAATTGTTTACACTGTCTGTCCGTTATCTTTAGTGCTCCTAATGTGGAGTGGAATGTGCCTGCATCTAATACCAAATTTCTATTAGGAGAGGGACCCCAACAATATGGGTGCATTACATTGGTTAATTATTGTCCACTTTATGCGTTGGCAGCTCCTTTCCATCCCCATTATTGTCACCCAGTTTATCATCAGCCCAATAATGACCCATCATTTAATTTCAATACAGACATCTGGGGGTTATAAAGAGATGAGGACCTCTTACAAATGCTTGTTTCTCATGCAGCCAAAGAGGCCATTATGCGGCTAGCTGTCTGAGTAGGATGAATGCTTATGAAGTACTGGCTGCCTCAATTGAACATGAAAAAGGGCGAGCGGAGTATAGATGTGAAAATATAATTCTGCTGATTCAAACCTATCTGTCCCTGATGATTCTCACAAGTCACTTTGTGTCAGCCCCAGTACACACCCTGATGATTTATTGTATCAGCAAATTCTTAACAATATATTGGCCATAAACTGAGGAAGAGATCCTAATAGCGTAGATTCAGAGTTCTGCCAATATATACAAAAGCTGTACACCTGGAAAACCATTGAGTGGTATGGTACAGTTAATGGTGGACTAAAAAATGGGGTAACTCTAGAGGGTATGACCATGGAGATTCACATAGAACAAATTCACAGTAATATCCTCATATCAGCACTGGTATTATCCATTTCTTGGATGATCAAAAGCCCTTGGATGTTCATGTAATAAATACCAATGGATCCTATTATTCAGAGTGTACCTACTGTGATATATTTGTTCAGAACACAATAATCTGGGTGATTATAGATACTGGTGCTCCAGTTAATATAATCTCCACCAAGCTTGTGTCTAAGCTTCCCTTGAAACCAGATGTGGACTACAGAGTAGTGTACGGGACTGCAAAAGCACAGGGCATGGTGTCAGAGGGCTCATACAGCATGTTGCCTTTAAGATTCAGGTCATTTGGCACATCTTCTCTTGCTGCGGTGTTGCCCAATAATAACTACGACATGTTGATTGGTGTTGCATTCATATGGTGATTTGGGGCTATGGTCAATATGGTGGATGAAACCATCAGTATCATATGACAACAGATCCCCATTTACTTTACCTCCAGCAGAGTCCCAAAGGACCCAATCTGCTCCAGCCAGATCAATCTAGTATATAGCGATGGGGTAATTCCAGTTTGATATTGGTTTATAAAGCAAAGAACCAGAGCTCCTCCTAGCCAGATTTATGAGTACAACAGTATTCTGTTATGGGCGGCAAGTGCTTTAAGTATACCTTTGGGGCATCAGGTCATAATAGAGACAGAGCTCAAATTAGATGTCCCTAAGGATTATATGGGGATATAGTGGGGCCCTATCAGCAATTGTGGCTAGAACATCATGCGGCTCCTGGGCTTCTGTTACCAGGGCAGGGGGAAGTGAAGGTGTTGATAGCAAACTTGAAGAAGGAATTTATGAAGGTTCAAAGGCATCAAGTTGTGGCTTACCTGCATCTAATTCCTAATAATGAGATCCATTGGATACATGACTTTGGTTCGTGGGAAGATCTCAGGCTACTTTTAAAACCTCATCCAGCGTAATGACTGTGGTTCCACATGAGGCTCTAACTGGTCTGTCAGAGGACCAGAAGGACAGAGTGATGGATCTGTTTGAGAAGTACTAAACTATTTTTACATCTGATAATCACAACTTAGGATGTGCATAAAGAAGCATGTATTGTTTGGACACAGGGGATCACCCTCCTATTCAGTCTCAGCCTATCCATTGCTCCAAGGTGGAGGAAGAGGTGTATCCACTGAGATAGATAAATTGGTTGAATAGGTAATGTATGAGCCATCAAAGAGTCCCTGAGCGTCTTCAGTGGTAATTGTCAAGAAGAAAGTGTAACGGGCGGGTTTGCGCCAATATGCAAAAACGAATTGGGCAGTAGGAGCCATGTTACTGACCATAATAGGTACAGGCCTGCAGAGGCCCATCCCCAAATCTGACTGCCATGTCTCACCATTACCACGTTTTCTCATACCACTGTTCCCATGACACTGCACATCAGTAGCAGGGCCTGGGACCAGGAAAGGGCCAAGAATGACACCAATGCCACACCAAGCTCACTGGTGGAGCTCATGTCTTTTGATCTTATCTGACTATTTTTACTAGGTAAAATTAATGAAATCTGAGCTAGCAAATCCTTTATTTCTGAACTCCTTGTAGAAGATGCAACTGCCCTATAGGGCTGACACATTTTCCCTTAAATAATGCACTGCAAATATTAAATAAGCTTTCCTTTTAGTTAGACTCTTCTGAGCCCCAACCACAACATCATTAGTGAAGATTTGCCATCCCACTGGATCACCATCCACACCCCGCGTAAGCCCATCGTCATTCCGTGGGATATTTGGATTCTGGATGGTGATTTTTACCAGTTCCAAACTTACCAAGTTTGATGCCCTTTGAATCAGGGCCACATTTGGATTGAACTCCACTCAATCTGAACCAAATGTACAAATCAGGTGCCTCATGATCCGTTACATCACCCCCCTGTGAAGACCAGAACCTCTGGACCTTTCTATGGGCACCGCGCACAGTCCTCCATCATTTTCCATGTCACCTTCTCTACCGGATAGCCCTTCCACTTCACCAGCAGTTGCTGTCAGCCTCTCACCCACTTGCCATCCAGTATCCGTTCCACCTCATATTCTGGCATCTCCCCTTCTCTAGGATTCAGCTGACCAGGGCGCTCTGGCCCCTCACCCATAAAAGCCTGTAGCTGGGAAGCATGAATCACCAGATGGGCTCTGGAACCCACTGGCAAACTCAACTCAAAGGTGACCTGATTAATAGCTCGGATGATCCAGTACAGGCCCAGAAACTTTGGACCCAGATTATGACTCTTGATTGGGATGGCATAGTTCTTGGCTGCTACCAAAACCCAGTCCCCAGGTTCAAACGCCAGATCCGGCACCCTCTGCCAATCTGCCTGCTGCTTCTGCTGAGATATCGCCTGCTCCAAGTTTCCCCAAAGCATCTTTCTGATTTTTCAACATGGTACGTATCATTTCATCTGCCCCCTGACATACACCTCCCACAGATCCCCCGTTTGATTTAGGGTTTAGTCCATGATTTGCAAAAAGTGGCAACATTCCCGTCGAGGATTGAGAGTGGTTATTATAAGCAAACAGGGCCATCTGGACCCACGATACCCAATCATCCTATCAATTGGACACATAACACTGCAGATACTGTTTAAGTATCTGGTTCACCCTCTCTGTTTGACCATCGGATTGTGGATGGTACGCCAAGGACTGACCTGGCCTGATTTCCAGACTTCCCAGTAGACTTGACCAGAATTTCGAAAATGAATTGTGGGCCACTGTCCAAAATGATCTCCTCAGGTAATCCATGTTGGGAAAACACCTCTACAATGAAAACCCTTGCCACATCCCTTGCCAAAAAACTCCCAGTGCATGGGAAGAACTCAGCATATTTGGTAAGTCTATCCATGAACACCATAATTGCATACTTCCACTGCACCTCTGGAAGTCCCACTATGAAATTGATACTAATCAAACTCCTAGGGGCCTACAGTATTGGCAGCGGATTCAACTTACACGATGGTTTTTTTCTCAATGGCATTGACTTCAAACATACCAAACATTCCCACACACGTACTTCTGGACATCCTTACAAAGGCCTGGCCATGATTACTCCCGCTGTACCAATTCCATTGTCTTCCCTACTCCTGGGTGACCTGCCAGCGGATGGTCATGAGAGTCCTGGGTTACCTTCCATTGTAATGATGGGTTAAATACCCATACACGCGACTTGTAATAACACCCCAACCATTTTCATGAAATCCGCATGGTACCGGTGCAGCTAACCCTCCATCATCTCAGATTTCAGCATTTGTGTGAGCTCCGCGCTCTTCTGCTTCTGATGAAATTCATCCTCCAACACACCCCCATCTTCAACCATTGCTAATTGGTCCAGTCAGAGCATCGTTGCTGTGTTGAACTCCTCCAATTCCCCCTTCTCATACACAAAAGCTCCATCTCGACTCAACCATTCTTCCAGGACATTCGAAGCCCCAGGCCTGTACTCCACCCATAAATCATAGCAGACCAGCTCCACATGCCATCTGGCTTGTTGCTGGTTCATCTTTCTGGGTTGGCGATAATACTCCAAGGCTTTGTGGTCCGTTCAAATAACAAAAGGATGCTGGTAATAGAGCAGGTGATGTTGCCATTCATGCAAGGCCACCATCACCACCAACAGTTCCTTATTGTATATTGAGTATTTTGTTTCCGCGAGGAGCAACTTGCGGCTGAAGTAACACACGGGATGCTCCAACCCATCTTCCCCCTTCTGAAGCAATACCACTTCCACAGCATAATTTGAAGCATCTATCTCGACCATATAGAGTTTCCCATGATCCAGATGGGCCAGCACAGGTGCAGTAAGTAACTTACCCTTTAGTAATTCAAACGCCGTGCTTCCTCATTCCCCATATGAATGGAATGTCCTGGGTCAAACGCTTGAGCGGTAAGGCTGTCTGGGAAAGATTTTTCACAAACTGACAAAGGAAGTTCAATGTTCCCTAAAAAACCTCGCACCCCTATCTGATCCATGGGGGCCTTCCATGCTCGTACTGCCCAAAGCTTATTTGGACACACCCCCAATCCATCCTGTAATACCATGTTGCTAAGGAATGTCACCAAAAACCAGTTGAACTTGCACTTGGAGGGCTTCAACCTTAAACCCATTTGACCAATCGCCCCCAGAACTTCACAAACATCTTGTAAATGCTCCTCCTGGGACCATGAGAACACTAGAATATCATCCATATAAGAGGCACAGCATCATCCGATCATCCTCTAAGGACATGGTCAATCATACATTGGAACACCGCTGGAGCATTCCTCAGCCTGAATGGCATTACACAATATTGGTAAACCCCCAGGTGGCACTTGAACGCCATGTATTGCTGATGCTCTGGTCTCACCAGAATCTGATTTAACGCATCCATGAGGTTGAGCTTCATAAACATCGTGCATCCAGTAACCATCAAAAGAATGTCCTCCAAATGGGGCATCAGATATAGATCCGGCTCCATGACTGCGTTTAAACGTTGGAAATAAACACATGGGAGTAAATCGCCACTTGCCTTTGGTACTAACAACACAGGGGACACCACTGGAGACATGGAGGGCTCGATCAAACTCTTGTTCAGCATTGACTCCACATGGCTCTCCAATGCTTCCCTGGCCCATTCATTGAGAGCATAGACTGGACATCCCCTGGGAAGATCCAATCCCTCCTTGAACCAAAATGAGAATGTGAAAGAACCTGTAGGGGAAAAAACAAACTTTTGATAGGACCAAATATGTCAATGAAGTCACTATATTTGGGTAGGAGCTCTACCTCCTGCATTCCCCCTAAGCTCCTGCATCCACTCAGATGTCACCCCCTACCTCAATCTTCCACGTCATCTGAGGTCCAATCTGGGGTGATAAGGTAATTGTTTTATGCAACACATCAATTCGTGGCTGGAAACGATGCCACCATCACATCCCCAGCACCACGGGGTGGGCCAGATTCTGGATCGCACAGAAACCCTCTTTCAACCAAAAGGGGTTCTGCTGAATGACAACTAAGGGCTCCAGAACCCACGATGGGGCTCTTCTCGATACATCAGCAAACACCACCTCAAAACCCCTTCTCATTTCAAACTGCAAACGTTCTGCTAAGGCAAACTCCACATAACATTCCTCAGCCCCTTTATCCACCAGGGCCAGAACCTTCTCAGTCTGACCATGCGAGTATAAATCAACCAGAATAAATAACCTAGGATAAAGCAAAGAAGAAGGTCATTGTTAGAAGCATTCTCAGATTGCAAATTTGCAGGTAAAGTAGGTCAGGGACTATAGCTCTGCCCATGTACCTGGCCTGTTATTCCCAACTCCTCACCGCTACCATGACGGGATCCCCCATGGCTATTCCTGAAATTCCGTGGAGAGCCCCGACAGCCCCCTCATCCTCTGCTGGCAATGACAGGTGACTAGACCCTTCCTGGGGACATCAAATCCTCACTCCAGTTCCGTGCCAACGCCAATTGCTTTTCCACTTGCATTGCCAAAGCAATCTCCTCTGCCAACGAACCCTGAACTTTAGCAGACACCATGGTGGCCAATATGTCCGCTTGCAGCCCTTGTCTGAACATTCACGACGATTGAGAATCTGAGACTCTCACTGCTTTCAACAATGGCTGGAAAATTCGCCCATATTCTTCCACCAATCCTCGGCCCTGACCTACTGTCAACAGAGCTGGCCACGCCTTGTCCTGCACCTCATCCAGATAGACCGCACGGTCAATCCAGTTTACACACTCATCCATGGATCTGGGCAGGCGTCCTTGCTCTTCAACCAACTCTTGCACCCACCCAGAAAGTTCTGGGGGTAGTGCCTCCACGATTTTCATGATCTGCAGCGAGAAAGTAGTCTCCCCACCCGTTGCTTGAGCCAACCGTGCCTGAAAACAAATCTGTGACACCACTTGGTGGATCTTCTCTAAGGCTTCCATAGGCAAAGCTTCCCGACCTTTTGGGGATAAAGGTCCCCCTTGGCGTTCCTCCATCCTCACAGGTCTTGATCCACACACTCAGATCATCTCTCTTCTTATGAATGTGAGCAAGAAGCTCACCATCACCACCATCAACACATGGCAGTACCATTCCTCCCCGCCTGGGACCACCTCCTCTTCTTAGGGGCCCCACAAAACTAAAAGAAAATATTGGAGTTGCATCTAATGTAACGGGTGGGTTTGCGCCATTATGCAATGAAAGAATTGGGCAGTAAGAGCCATGTTACCGACCATACTAGGTACAGGCCTGCAGAGGCCCATCCCCAAGCCTGACTCCCATGTTTCATTATTGCCACATATTCTCGTACCACTGTTCCCATGACACTGCACATCAGTAGCAGGGCCTGGGACCAGGAAAGGGCTGAGAACGACGCCAACTCCACACCAAACTCACTGGTAGAGCTCATGTCTTTTGATCTTATCTGACTATTTTTACTAGGTAAAATTAATGAAATCTGAGCTAGCAAATCCTTTATTTCTGAACTCCTTGTAGAAGATGCAACTGCCCTATAGGGCTGACACATCTTCCCTTAAATAATGCACTGCAAATATTAAATAAGCTTTCCTTTTAGTTAGACTCTTCTGAGCCCCAACCACAACATCATTAGTGAAGATTTGCCATCCCACTGGATCACCATCCACACCCCGCGTAAGCCCATCGTCATTCCGTGGGATATTTGGATTCTGGATGGTGATTTTTACCAGTTCCAAACTTACCAAGTTTGATGCCCTTTGAATCAGGGCCACATTTGGATCAAACTCCACTCAATCTGAACCAATGTACGGATTAGGTGCCTTCTGATCAGTTACAGAAAGATGGCACCATTTAAGTAGTAATTAACTACTGAAAGCTTAACAGTATTACAAAAAAGGACTCATACCCACTTCCCTAAATTGATAGTACTTTAGATCAGCTGGGCGAAGCCTAATTTTTATTACTATGGACTTGATATTGGAGTACTGGAAAATTGAGTTACCAGTGGTGTAAATAGAAGTGTTCCATTTTAACCTCAGAAGGGTTGTTCTAGCCTACACCTATGTCACAGGGTTTGTGAAAAGCCACAGCTACTTTCCAGCGGGCTATGGATACTATTTTGGGTGATCTGAAGCTGTCTTGCATTTTAATCTACCTTGACAATATTAATGTGTTCTCAACGACGTTCACAGAATATCATAATCACCTGAAACAAGTGTTCTGCTGACTCTCTGAAGCCAACATAAAAATAAAGCCCTAAATTGCCACATTTTTAAGGAGCAGTTGTTATACCTAAGGTTTTTGTAGACTCCAAAGGGTTTAATCCTCAGCTGGCAAGGGTGAAAGCTATATGCAAGATGGCTCAGCTGGGATATTAGCGGATATTTAGGTTTTTGGGATGGTTGGTTACTACTGACAGTTCATCTCCCATTTTAACTGTATTAGAACTCCGCTCTTTGAGCTATTAAAGAAGAATACCACCTTTGACTGGATGGAACAATGTCAAAGCGCTTTTAAATTTCTACAAACTGCATTAGCTAGTGCGCCCATTTTGCAATACCCTAATTTTAAGAAGGAATTTATTGTACAAACGATGCTTCCCTTTCTGCCATAGGGGCTATGCTATCCCAAAAGGATGATGACGGTGTGGAGCATCCCATGGCTTATTGTAGCCAAAGCGTAAAAAGGTCCTGAACGAAATTACACTGTGACTGAGCAGGAGTGCTTAGTGGTAATATACACATATAAACAGTTCCAGGTATACCTTCACGGGGTGAAATTCAAAGTGGTAATGGATCATGCATCATTATGTTGGCTGCAGAACCTCCATGAACCTGAATGATGGCTCTTGAGATGGCTCTTTAAGCTCCAAGAATATGCTTTGAGATTGTAAACTAACCAGGGAGAAAAACCAGAACGCAGACTGTCTTTCACAATTACCAACAGTTGCCATTACAGAGGATTTGGAAGACATAATGTACGAGAAGATGATTGTGGGCAAATATCATGATGAGCTGCCACAGGTGAATAAAGTGCTAGACAGGCTGCGATGTGATACCTTTGTGCACGATGGGTTATTGTATAAGCGGATTGGAGAATCAACACTGAATTTCCCAAAACCTTCCACTAGACCACAATTATTATGGATTCTCATAGAGCGTTAGGTCATGGAGGGTTGCAGAATACGCTGGATTTCTAGCAACCCTGTTACTATTGGGAGAGTATGCATTATGATGTGCTTGAGACGATTTCTTGTTGCCATTAGTGCCAAGTGGATAAACCATTTCACAGGAAGACCACCTACCAACTGGTTGAGCCTTGTTTCGCATGGCATACAGTTTCTCTGGATGTGGTGGGGCCTATACTGACTAGTGAAAAACGCTCCAGTATATAATAGTAGCAATTGACCATTTGACAAGATGGGTGAAAGTAAGGGCGATCAATATTTAGGGGCTGTCACCACCGCCAAGTTCATCCTGGAGTGTGTCATACAGAGACATGGCTGTCTGAAATTTATCCTCACAGAAAACAGAACCAATTCCATGTCACATATCATGTCCAAGCTGAACGAACTAATGGCAATCTGCAGGGTCTTGATTACACCCTACCACCCTAATTCTAATGAAATGGTGGAATAAGTCAATGGAACCTTGGTAAATATTCACCGCAAGCTTTTAAAGGTTTGATCTTTGGAATGGAGTACCCTCTTATCCACCGCTGTCTTTGCATACAATATTAGCTACCACTCATTAACTGAAAAAAAGTCCTTTCTAACTACTTTATGGAAGACATCCAGCGTTGCCAAAATTGCTTTATATCTTTGTGGAGGATACTGGCGGAGTCAAGCCCTAACGCTATCTGACTTACTTAACAGACACGCTGATTGAACTCCTAACTGAAGCACATTCCACTAGTCAGGCAAGAAGATTCAGGATCAGGAGGCCAACTAATGTAGGTGCAGCAGCCTCCCTATTTTGGGGTAGGAGATTTAGTCCTGTTTCATGACCAATGTAGGTTTAGAAGAAGGAACAAGCTTGTTAGCATATGGATTGGCCCATTTGAGATAATTGAGAAGACTGGTGTTGGTGCATACACTATTAAGGAATCCAAAGGTGATCAATTTATCAACCAAGTACATGTGAATTTTCTTCAGGCATACAAGCAATAGGAGCTTATCATCCAGTCAAGGGGGTAATGTTGAGATTCTGATATGACTTGACAATAAGCTATAGTTCCGAAATATTGTAATTTTGATTTGAGGTGAGCCTTGAGATCAAGCGAAAAGTTATGTGGTTGCAAGGCAAGTTGATTGAAGTATTCATAGTTCAGCAAATTGAGGGAATTGAGCCTAAACTTCAATGCTAGAATGGAACAACTAAAACTTGTGGCCAATAGGAAATTACTAAGCAGAAGGGTTGAGACTGACTAGGAATACTAAGGATTAATAGTTGAGCCTGATAATGAGAAAGGGGGTCTTGTACAAAGAAATCGGGTTCTAGATAAGAGTAATGGAAGTAGCCGTTAAGTATATTATTAAATAAAGCTGTATTGTCAGGGCAATAGCTCCTAATAAAGTCTTTACTATTAATATTTTTTGAGGGCCAGTGATCCATATATGGCTTGCTCATTGCTCAGTGGGCTTTACCCTGTGCAACCCATTCTGCGGAATCAACTAAATCTGCCAAAAGTTAGCATCCCTAAAGCTGCTTACTACATATAACCAGCAATTATGGAGTAATACCTTTTGAACTATGAGTAATGCTTGGTATAATAGATCCTGCCTACTAACGACTTTTCACCATTCTACTGGTGAATGTTACTAACGTGGACACCACTGTAAAGAAACATCAGGAGATAGGAAAAGGTCTGCTGCTCTCAATTGAAGATATTGACAAAATATACTTTATTGGTTCTAAGTTAAATACAGGCTTACCTACTGACAAATTTTTATGTACTTAGCCTAACGTTCATATTTCAGATGAACTAACCACTGAAGAGATTAACATTTATTACTTTACAGTGTTTTAACGTGATATATTCTCTAAATCTGATACTGACTATAAGAACATGAAGAATAGAAGCACAAATTTATTGTTGGTGATGTTAGTCCAAAATTAACCAAACCTATTTTTGTAAATCAAAAGTCAAAGAGCAACAGGTGAGGACAGAGCTTGATCAGTTACAAGGCGCTGGATTATAAGTACCTTCCTAAAGCCCTTGGGCATCTCCTCTCTTGCTTATAAAAAAGAAAAACGGAGGTTATTGGGTAGTTAAGGACTACCAAAAACTGAATAACCTCATGAAAAAAGGCGTCTATCCTATCCCTTGCATTGATGATGCTTTCATGCAACTCTCTGGCTCCAAATTCTTCTCTGCTATGGACTTGGTCACCAGATAATGGAAAATGGACCTTTCCTCACAAGATTAGGAGAGATGCGCTCTCATTTGCAGTGAAGGCTTATATCAGCCCACTCAAATACCTTGGGGTTATGATATGCTCCCACATCACTCCAACGAGCGATGAATCATATCTTACAAGGTCTTAAGCTAAGTTGTTTAATAATCTATCTCAACGAGATCATGATTTTTTCTAAGACTTTCAGCAAACATCTCACCTATATCAAGGAAGTTTTTCAACGCATACTTGATTCTAAAATTAAGTTGTACCTTTGAAATGTAAAATTTTCAAAAAAGATTTCCTTGGACATGCTATCTCAAAGAAAGGAATTAACCCTTACAAGATAAGGTTGAAGAAATATCAAAAATGTCTCTTGGGTTGTGCACCACTAGTGCTAAAGAATATCATAAATGTCTCCATTTTAAGTCCTCTGAGATATCCAGGTGTTTCTGAATATGATGGGGTATTACCATCAATTCATCACAAAAATCTCCCATCTCAGTGAATCACTCGTCCAACTATTAACTAAGAACACTCCTTTCCATTGGGGTGCTGAACAAAAGGCTGCGTTTAAAGCACTAAAAAAAGCTGCAACAAGAACGCCCTAACCTAAGCCACCCAGAATATGGCAAACCTTTCATTTTTGTTTACTAATGTCTCTAGTTACGCCGTTGGAGCCATCTTGGATCAATTGAATGATAATGGTGTAGACCATCCAGTTTCATATTTCATCAAGATGATATTGATAGCTGAACGTAATTATAGCAACACAGAAAAGGAGTGACTTGCTGTCCTAATCACCATAAAAAACTACCATCTATTTTTGTTTGGAAAACCTTTACCATTATTACTGAACACGTCTCCTTAAAATGGTTGCAAAGTAAGAAAGTATTACCATAAGTTTTCCTCATTGGACCTTGAAGCTCCAACATTATGTTATGAAGATTAAACACCAAGCTGGAACATGCCAATAAATGTCAATGGATTAACTTGGTTGCCTGTCCTTCACTTAGATAACAGCAAAGCGTAGAAATTACATGACCTCCTTATGACTCCTGATGCCTGGGACAATGAGAATGAGCCTGTTAAGAATTGCTAGCGTGAACTCCCACAAAACCAAGGTGGAGAGTGGGCAGTTATATAAAAAGGTAGGGGCCAATTGGTTGCCCTACCTTCGAACTTTGGAGCGAGTACCTGCTATTCTGGAGGCCCACTCTACCCTTGGGCATGGGGATTTCAGAAAACCTATGAGTGGGTTAGATATTGGCACTATTGGAAGGGAACTATGGAATCTACTATCAAAGACTGGATGCCTGCCTAACCTGCAAAAAGCGATCCAGTCACAAGACCAAATATCAATATCAACCTACTACCCCTCAATAACCATCTCACATGATAAGCTTAGATGAGGCATTCCCCTACCCCTGACTACCAGTGTGAATCGTTACATACTAGTAGGGGTTGTTCACTTTACAAAGTGGTTTGAAGCTGTGTCTCTCAGCTCAAACTGCCAAAGCTACCGCAACTTTCCTTCATCACTATTTTCACCCACCATAGTTACCCCAGGATCTACTCTATGATAACAGTATAAATTTCACCTACAGAGTGGTCAAGATTCTGGTTACCTCTATGAGAGCACAACAACTCTTTTTTGACCCCTATAACCCTTCTACGAATGGTCTAATAGAAAGAGAAAATGGAACCTTGGTATCCATATTATCAATAATGGCCACTTCAGACCCTCTACACTGGAATCAGTTCTTGCCTTGTGCCCTTATAACATATCATATAAGTTTTCACTGGATCCTTAAAATGTCTCCTTTCCATGTTTTATATGGTCAAGAACCTGAGGTACCCGCCCTCTTAGCTAAGGATATTTTTCTTCTAAGGCTGAAAATACTGACAAGGCCATGAAAATGTTGGCCCAAAACATCATTCAGATACAATCTGAGGCCACGATCAATTTTGCTAAAACTGTCATTAAAGAAGGCTGAGCAACTAATGAGCTCAGATACCTTTACCCTCATTTTAAATATCAGACTTGGATTTATATTAACATAACTGCATCACACCCAGAAGTGAGAAGCTTGGGTCCATTTGGGAAGGACCTTTCATCATCACTTATATGAGGGGTGATGAATATTCTATCAAGTCACCTTCTTCTGGATTAATTATAAACTGAGTACATGGACAATTTCTATACCCCTATTCTCCTCCCAATATTCTTAAAGGGGGTAATGTCAGAAACTTGGATTCTCCACTTGTTGAAAAGAATGTACCAGTAGAAAATAGATTAATTATTCCTAAAAAATCCCAGTCAAACTCTTGGTGGAATAGTCCCAATTAGAGTATTAATAATACTACTAACCTCAGCTTCATAACTTAGATGTTGTTAATATGGATATGTCAAACCTCTGGTGGAATAGGTAAACTGACTTAGGCATTCGCCTATGCACTAATGCATAATAAGTGCTACCTTTTATGGGGAAACCCCCTTTTATAGACCAGTGGGTGGTTTCAAAGGGTGAAGTTATTTTACTTACCAATCAACAACTAGGAAATCCTGTGTTTGGCTGAGATGAAATATTTTTTAAGATGCCTGATTGGATAATATATATTGAATCGTTACCAGTTGGATTTTTCATACCTGCTGTCAACTAATCAACCAAAGTTAAATCATATTGGGGTGAAAATAATTTTGAGAGTTCTGATAGGTCAAATTGCCATTTAGATAAATTGAGCTAACCTCCATCTATTCTGAATTGATCTACCATCTCATTTTTTTAGTACTAGATCTCCCATCTCATTTTTGGCCTTTGAGTAACCAAAGTTTTAGGAGGCATTATTAAAATAAGGGATCACTTTCTTATCTCCATTTTTATGTTAATAAAACAATCAAAATAAAAGTCTAATTGTGATCTTATTTTTTCCCCATCAAAATTAACAGCTGTCAAGAGCTTTATTACTCTTACATCTAAATGTTGTTGAAATCCTGGCCTAAGCACCTGTGTAAAACATATTGCCAGGATTCTATCACCATAATCGTTTTATTCCAGCTATTTTTTCCATTTTAAGTATTTATTATTTCCAAACCTCCAAACTATATATACTATGTAAAAGTCTTGATAATATTATCACATAAGATAGTCCTGATACTTTTAATCTCCCTTAATTGAAATAGGTCACTAGTTAGACAGTTAATTTTAACTTAACTAAACTACTTATTACTTTTTAACAGCCATAGATAACAATAGACCCTAAAAAAGTACATAAAATTTTGCCGTATGTCCATAAATATTACTTATAGTCTTTGTTGGACATTTTCCCTCCAAGAGTCAAGATAAAAATGTTTTGAGGAAAAATCAGCTTAAAGGGGAAATGTTGGCCATTTGAAAGTCCTTGATATTAATATTAGTATCAATTTATATACAGATAATGATGTTATTGGCCAAAAGACCCTATCCAATTCTTGGTGGAACCCTGCAAATCAGGATAACATGATTTAAAATGCTTCACAGGCAACTAACCCAATCTCAAGCAATTGGATTACTATGACCACAAAGTGGACCTTGGGGTGTCCTTTGGATGGTACTTCTCCAGCCATGACCAGGTCCATTCAAGCACCTACACAGGAACCACCCCCTTTTATAGGCATGGCGGGATCCCCCAAAGTAAAATAATTTTAGCAAATGGGGATTGGCTAAAATTTATTAAATCATTACCCTGTGGGTACATCTTAGCTAAACATAATTCCCCAGCCTTCGTTCAGCAAAAGTGAAGCGAGTTTTCTGAGCTTCAATAGGTAAAATCACATATTACTTAATTTGTAAATTCTCGAGCTATCTAAATGTCAAGCCTTGACATCTAAATACTTTTATCAATTTATTAAGCATATTCTCTCTTTTACCCCCACGTGGCGCCCAATAAACTACTATAAAAATTAACCTTTTTTGATTTTTATTTGTTTCAATTATTTTCCTATAAGTGGTGTGAAAATGCTTCTCAAATTTATTGTTAGATTTGAGGCAAAAAGCACCAGCGAGCCTCCTTTCAAGCCAAAAATCCAACAGCCTTTGACAATCAAGCTGATTTATAAATGAATGCTAACCTCTCCATACACTTTCACATGATTATAGAAGGCAACAATAGATGCTAAATGTAGCAATATGTTTCTTTTTTTCAAACCGTTATATGTATAATATTATTAAGCTACTTGTGGTATCTTATTATCCTAATGCCTTGAGTACTTTTCTGACAACACCACTTGGACTATACGCACATCAACGTAGTCATTCCAATGTTGTTTAGTTAATAATACATTATGAAATTTCCAGACAGATACAAATTAAACATAACAAAGCCTTACATTGATGTGAATTTTATTAAGATAACTGCAGCTAGTCTGATTACTATGTAACCCATAGCGCCTTTAAATTGTTTTTTATGTTACTTTATTTCACAATACATATTTTTTCTTAGGTCAACAAACAAATATTGATCTGGCGTTTCTGATAATTCACTATATTTATCCAGATAGCTATTAACTCTCACTACATCTCCCTGGTGCTTAAAAGTCATATCATGTTATACTTTAAAGATAAAAATTATAATAGAATAGGTATGTGCTAGCCTTTATATATAAAATGTAAGTGTGCTTTACTGACTTTAGGTAGGGATGTAAAAGTGAGGTGGATGTGTAATTTACTATATGATAGATGACATCATTCTTTTAATTAACTACTTTAGTTATCAACCTAAATAGATACTTTTTATAGCGCTACTTCTAGTAATAACTTTTGCTCTACATTGAATTTATTGTTCATATGTGAAAATATGGCTGCTGCACAGGTCTGTGGAGGGCCTATTAGTGATAAATATTTTCTCTGTATGACAACAGAAAGTTATCTGAGCCTTAGATGATCAATAATAAAAAGTCAACTCAGTTCAACATAGACTAGGCAAACTTCACCTAACTGACATGGATTGTGCTGATGAAAATAAGACTGAGCAGCCATTGTGAATGGGAAACCACACAAAGCAACTCCCAGAATACCAAGAGTACACCCACCCACAAGAGTTTCGTAACTGGCAGTAGAACAACCATGGTGGGCTTCAATTTCCATGAGCTAAAAACCATAACTGATCATGGATATTAGGACTGAATTTAAATTTAAATTTATTAAAGGTATGTCATCCAAAGGGTGGACAATACTGAAGCTCAAAGCGCAGAAGTAAAATAAAGCCAAACAAAATGAATCAAACCCATAGCTGATAGATAAGACCCACAAAACAAAAACACAACTAACAAGGTGGGACAGCAGATAACCGCTTTTATCACCATGGTGGAAGTAGGGATTGAGGTCTAACTCACCAGCAATTTCCTCTTCCCAGAGCAGAGCATGGTCTAAGGCAAAGAGCAAGGCGTAAAGGCATCAACTGTATGTTTGAGGGTGCTAATGAGAAGTTAAGCATAAAAATTGGCAATTGTAAAGGATACTCATATAGAGAGCCAAAGATTATTACACTTGAATGCAGGTGGGAAGTTCTGTAAATGTGAAAAATTGGTGCAGGTAGATATTGGTTTTGAGATTTAATGATACCACTGCAACATTCTGGATGTCATTGTTGGCAGATTTATAAAGCTGATCAGTATACTTTTTGACTGCCAGAACGATGGTTGGGGAACAATGTGAGGAGGGAAGCCTTTTGTAAGCAACCTCGCCAATTTGATGCTAGCCTTGCAGAGGGGACTACAATCTGGTGAAGCTGCTGCTTCAACAGCAGGCTGGTGGTCAAATTTGGAACATATTGGCCTTTAGCTGGGGTCTGAAATGAGGAGGTCTTTGAGCATCCCATTCATAATTGATGAACCGCTCATTTTGGACTGAAAATGGAGCAATAAAATCGCCTGATATATCAGTTTCAGCCAATAAGCCCCACAGGTTCTGGTTGAACTAGATTAAGGCCTTGGCATACAAATGAGGATGGCTGAATAAAGGAACCATGAAATCAAACCGCTGTCCGAATCAGTTTGTAATTGATGGCATCTGTTGCACTGGATGGGGGAGGGTTGATCTGTTGCTGTTGGCTTTGCTGCAGCAGCAGGCTTTATGGGAGGGGAGATAGTACCTATATAAAAAATTGCAAGGTTGGCAGCAGAACGGAAGCTGACAGAGGTGGGCTCAGAGCTGGTGAAAGCTGCAAGGGATGGGCACTTTTGTTCTGAGTTGCAAACTCAAAGCAAAACAGACAGAAGTCTGCCGCCTTGGACAGGCCCAGAATGGATGGTGGGGAATAGAAGGGATGATAGAACAGGGAGAAATCGGCATTTAATTTTATAAAATCAGGGCTGATCATGGCAAAAGCTGGAGGCCCAGCAAGGTATGTGACCTCATCTGGGACCCCAAATCATGAGTTGTGCTTAGAGCCATAGGCTGCCAAACCTTTCATCAGATCCTGATGGAGCACCAGGGGAAAATGTGCGGCAAACCATCAAAATGAACCACCAAAGTGGTGTCCTCTGGTAGCCAGGTCTGAGTGATATAGATAGGGGTACCCTCAGAAAACCAGGAGCACAGTTGTTGCAATGGTGGCTTCAGTTTTGCAAGTGAAATTGAGGTTAAAACACCCCTTATAGGTGCAGAAGATGATAAAGATGGTAGGATGCCTCACTACCTGAGCTGATTTGATTATTGTTTATCATTATAAGGATATAAATCCCCACAGTTAACCAAAAGCCAAAGTGCATACTGCTCCATGCTAGCATCAGGGGTGATGAGGCACTGCCTGGGTCTGAATGAAGTGTGTATTAAGATCCTTGGATGGAACAAAACAGCCCAAAGATTTTTTAGGACTGGATGAACCAGTCCAAGAGCATTTTCCTATCCTATGAGGAATGCAGGTGGAGTTTGCCACAGACCCACACTGGAGCAACTTAATGGGAATCTGAAGAATTGTTGCACATTTTATATCCGCTACAATAGGAACACCATTAATGTGCCAGGCCAACAGTATGAAGGCTGCTGATCCTTGCTGTTTCACATTCATAGGCTACCTTTCACTACAAGTCTGAAGTGAAGCTCCCCAATACAGAAGACCAAAAACTTCTCTTCTTGAGAATAAACCAATAAAATGGTTCAGAGGTCCTCTCCTGGGACTTATGAAGCAATTATGGTTCACTGGTATACTTTGACTCCCTCAAAATAAACCCTTCAGTCCCTCATTGTGTCAACTAACTGAATGTTGAGATTCTGATATGACTGTACAATAATCTCCAAATAGCTGCAGCGGATCAGCAAATTATGTCAACAATGATTTAATAATTAATGAATATTTGAGCGCTCTGAAATAAGGCGATACTGAGCCAGAAGTATAGTTATTTGATCGCCTCCATGTAAGGTAATAAGTTGATGTTGACTTACAACGAATATTTATTAATTCGCCTCAGACTAAGGCAATATCAAATTTAAAAACAATAGACTATGCTGGAGCCTCTAAGATATGATGATAAACTAATGAGAATATGGCGGTAAAGTATATCCTAAGCAAAAAGTTTGGCATTTTTATTTAACCGAGGTAAGCTGACCAGGGGACGGACATTACCAATATAGAACTAAAATCATAATAAAAATAAAAATAACGATTCAAATGAAACGCCCAAAATGGACGGATCAATTGAATCATACCTAACAAAATATCCTACCAGGTGGGAAGCGAATACTGCTATCCCTCCATGGTGGACGTGGAGGGGGATCAGGGGGCTCATCTTCAGCTGCATCCATCTCATTCCAGAGTAGGGTGCGTGTTAAGGCAAATAGTAAAGGTATGGGGGTATTGGCGGCATGGGGTTTGATATCCTTGATTACTGAAACTTCTGAATAGTTGCCAGCCATCATTATACCAAAGATGTATTTGCTCAAAGCTTCTTCAGCTTTGAGGCGAGCGTCTGGGAATTTAATGAACGTGGCAATGTTGGTGTAGGTTATTTTTGCTTTTGGATTCTGTGCTACTGTTACCATGTTCTGGATGGCTTCAGTGACGTTTTTGTGTAAAGTTTTCATGTTGATCTTACTTTGTGGAGTAAGATTTATGGGGATGATGGGAGGTGGAGTTCCTCCTGTGAGTGCAGCCACAGATTTGGTAGCAGCTTTGCAAAGCGGATGGCAATCTGGTGTGGCAGCTGCTTCTACTGCAAGCTGGTGGTCGCTGTAGAACGGTTTGGCGTTAGGTTGTGGGACATACTTCTGAGGTGGGAATTCTGCATCCCATGCTGTGTTACAGAGCTGCTTGAGTTGCAGCGCCAGTTCTTCAATGACATTACCTGATTTGTCGATTTCATCCAATAATTCCCATGGATTTTGGTTGAATTGGATTGGGGAATCAGCATATAGTTGAGGTTTGTTTGATTCATTTGCAGATGCATGGGATCAAACTGGGATCCAATCTGATGTTTGGTTAAATGAATTATTTATGGCATTGGGGCAAGGTGGTTGCTGATTGGTGGCTGCAGGTGCAGCTGCAGCATCAGGCATTGGAGGAGGGGAAGGTAGGATTGTACCCCATGTCAGAGTTGGTGCAGGGTGGGTGGCAGATTGGTGGGCGTCAGGTAAACTTTTGGCGTTGGCAGAAGTTTCTGAGTATGAGCATTTACATTTTGAGTGGTCTAACTCGAAACAGGATGGACAAATTGTCCATCCACCCTCAACGCGGGCCCAGAACAGATGGTCAGGGGCTAATGGGATGGTGTCATGAGGGGGAATTGCTAAAGAATTTTTCATATTTTCAGGGCTGATTGTGGCATACGCCTGAGGCCCAGCGAGGTGTGTGGCCCCATTTGGGACCACAAATTGCAAGATGGGGTTGGCGCCGTAGGCTGCCAAACCTTCCATCAGCTCCTGGTGGAGCACTTTGGGGGGGGGAGGTGGGTGGGCAAACCAGCAAACTGGACCACCAAGGTGTTGTCCGTTGGGAGCCAGGTCCAAAATGTTGGGAGGGAAATGTTATTAAAAATTAATGGCACCGTTGCTGCAGTGGCTGCATCAGCTTCACAGGGGAAGCTGAGATCAAAGTACCCATATAGGGGTGGAAGTCTATAAATAGGCTGGTGTCATCACTGCCTGAGCAATTTTGATAATGGCTTGGTCGTCATAAGGGAAGAATTTCCCATATTTAACCCTAAAGCCAAAATGCATGTTGCTCTAGGGGAGCACCAGGGGGAAGCGGGGCACCACTTGGGTTTGGGAGAGATGGGCATCAAGATCCTTGGGAGGAACAAATCATCCCAAGGGTTTGGAATGGCTGGGTGAGCCAGTCAAAGCGCATTTTCCTGCCGGACAGAAAACAGAGGGGGAGCTTTGCCGCTGCCCCATGCTGGGACAGTCAGTAGGGGATCTGACAACATCAGAGCAAGACTTCGGTGTGCAATTAAGTGTTTGCTTTCAATTTACCAAAATTAATTTGCTCAGAAAGTTACGCCAAGCAGAGAGAGAGCAGCAAAAGGATTGGTATTAACTGAATTAATTGATATATAAGTGAGACAAGAAGATTGGAGGAGGATTATTGATAGGAAGAAGTAAGCAGAGAATAAAGAATCTGCTATTTATATTAAAATTAAATAAAGTGGTGTGGTCAAAGCAATTTGCTCCATAGTTATTATATTCCTTAAGTTTATCTTAAGGACTAGCAATCACCATATTGTCCATACAAAGCTCAGTGGGATCGACCCAATGTAAATCTTATGGCATATCTCAACTATATCGCCAATTTATAACAGTGATGCTTACTACAAGGGGCCCATTGATCAACCACAAAAAAATAAAAGTAAAAATCTCCAGTTGCCAGACATTTTGCATCTGGCCTTCATTGATGGGGAATCCTCATGGCACACTTCACTAGCCAAAATATGCGGAACTTAGACTTGTTTTAGAATCAGTGCTCAAGAAGCAGGATAAGCTCCTTTAGGAGTGTAAAGATGAAATGAACCAGCTTGACAACACAATCAACCAAATGCAGATTTTTGGACAACAAAACAAGCAACTTGCTAATTGCCTGGATGACATTACTGAATGATTACATTGCATAGAGCTAAAGTTTAATAGCACCTTACACCATCAGCGCCCTCATTAAGGAGTGGACGAACAACAAGGGCCCACTCAGGAAATATTATATTATGATGAATATGAGGCCAGGTACCCAGTTGAGGAGCCTTTAACTAAACCCGCAGGCAGCATGAGCTATGCTGCCCATGATGGCAGCCCCAGACATGAATATGTCTCAGTGAACATATTCCCCAGGTGATGGCCATACTTCCCATTGAAGGGACCTACGCTACCCCTGAAGCAGTGGACAAGCCATGCACCGCTGGCCCTACTGAACCAGCGTCATGATGAGAAAACGCCTATGGGGCTCAACCAATTCCTCAGTACGCTCCAAAGGCTTGCAGTTAAAAGCAGGAGGAGGAGGTTTGTATCAATAAGCTGCCTCTGTTTGACCATGATAGGAACAGCTTCAGGTTCTTTAAACAATTTGAGTTACTGGCAGAAGGAGCCTCAGATTGGCGATGATCTAAATTGAGATATCCGCCTTAGATGTTGGAAGATCCAACCAAGTCACTTGCTATCATCAAAGCAGTTCCTTTAGATATCAAGAATTGAAGGATAGTGTGCTGCAGTTGTTTTAATACCGCAAAGATGTCGCAGTGGAAGGCTGAGTTCTTGACCTTTGGGTTCCAGCATAATGAGACCCTCGCTGCATCTTCTAAACAATCCACGGTGGAAGTTCACATGTTAATTAGGGCATGGACTCTATACAAATCCAATGTGGCATTTCAATGACCTCGGCGTGAAGCCATACCTCAAACTTTATGACATCATGGCTCTGGTTTTGGAGGATGACGTACACCTGCTCAAGCTTGTTCAATTTTTGTGCTGTATATCCGCTACCTTTACTCTGCCCAATACAGATTGGAAACGTACTACAACTGTCACCAGACTTCTTATTCAGGGGAATCATCCCGCACTGTTCAGATTCCGCCTAGTAGCCCCAGCCTTATTATAATTATGCGCATCGCCCTAGGCCAAGCTACCCCCAGCTGTTTAACTTCCAGTCTGGGATTGCTTGTGACAATCACCAGCAGCCCTACTTTTGACCTAGGCCGGTTTACGCTGCCCATCAGCCGCCAAACTATCAGCCTGGGCCTACTTATAATGATCACTAACAGTCAAACTATAAGCATGGGCCATTTTACAAAAACAAGGATGCAAGCTCTACGGGGTAAATTATTTTGATTGCGGTTGCCCTTGGCACCTTGCATGGAGTTGCCTTAACAATTGGGTTCATTATGTACATCAGGATCAGTACTATCAGGAAAAGATGGAGTAGAGTAGAGATGTGACTCTTTACCTCCACTATCCTAGCTCCAAATGTCCCACCTGAACCTATTGAGGTATATTCAGAAGAAGTCGATCAGTACAATGATGAGTTCCTATATCAGCAGATAGTTGGAGGGTAAATGCACTGATACAAGTGCAAACTAAGGCTGCGGCAGAAGAAGAACCTTAGGAGCAATCAAAGCCTTACGCCAGTCAATTTTTTGAAAAAAAAATTCCAGAAAGGCTGAGCCGTCCTCAGATGTGCCTTCCCTGAAAGTAGTAAGCGCCACCCTCCTGGTGGACGCTATTGTTAAAGAATACCCTAATGTCAGCAAAAGAATTATAAACTTCCTCGGTGAAAAAAATTCTTTAAATTTCCACATATTGAACAGTCAAATTTTTTTCTCATTCTGAGTATACATACTATGACATCTTTGTAGCAAAAAATTGAGTCTGCGCTATAATAGATACGGGCATCACAGCCAACATAGTTTTCACTAAGTTGGTGGCAAAGTTGACTTTAAAGCCTGATGTAGAACATTAAATGGTTTTGGGACCACTGGAGCGGAAAGAATGGTCTCTGAGGGAGCGTACTGTGTGCTACCTTTGCGGTTTGGGTCATTTGTTGTTGTAGTTCCAGCAATAGTGTTACTGTGGGATTTAGGCTTTTGGGTTTCTCACTGGTGCATTTACACTTGAATTACCACAATTATTTGTAGTAAAAGTAGGTTTCTCTACTAAAGAATAGATATTATCAGGGAGTTATCAGACCACTTATAAATAAAGTACTAACTCCTTTAATTGAAATAAAGGGATGGCTTATATATGACTTTTTTTATAAGTAATCCTTTTGGGGTCAAGAAGCGAACCCTCTTACTATCTTTATTCCTAATATTTAGAAGTATTAAGGCTTGAAGTGATGGAGGTACAAAATTTAGATTAGGCTACAAATAGCCAAATTAGGGAATATGGGGTTCAGACCTATTGGAGCTCTCAAACTTCGCCTCGCTTCAATGGTATGGCTGATGGAATTCATTTACTGGTAAAATAACCCAATAGTGCAAAGATCTAATATAGATTTATCCAATCGGATGTCAGAACCTCAGAACAATTTCCCTGATTCCACCGCAGGGTCAGCATAACATGACTACCAATAATCAAGCATTTTGGCTAATGTAAGTGAATAGTAGTATTACCCCAATTTGAGGGGTTCCACTGAGAATTTGCCAGGTTCTTTTGGCCAGTAAATTATCATCAACATCTTAATCGCTCTTATTACACAATTAGCCTTGTAATTTTCTGACATCACCCACTTCAAGAGTCTTAGGGGAGAATAAGGCCACAAAGACTGGCCATTAACTTGGTTAACAGTGATTCTAGTAGCAATGGATTCGATGGAGTACTCATCCCCTTGCTTGTAAGTGATTACAAAAGGTCCTTCCAAAATAGACCCGAGCTTCTCCCTTCTAAGGTGATACAGTTATAACAGTACAGAATCAAGTCAGATACTTAGAAGGAAGGTAGAGGGGGCTGGAGATCATTAGCGACTTGACCCTCTTTTGTGACAGTTTTGGCCAAATTAAACAGCCTCTGATTGTAACTGAATGAAATGCTGGGCCAACTTCTTCATGGCTTGCTCAGGGTAAGTTCTATCAGAGAAAATATCTTTGGTTAATAATGCTGGCACATCAGGTTCTCGTCCATACAGCACAGGGAAAGGAGAAATTTTGAGGATTCAGTGGTAATTGATACGATAGGCATGAGGGCACTTGTTAAGTACAGCTCCCAGTGAAGGGGGTCTGAAGTGGCAAGTTTTCTTTATATAGAGACCAGGGTACCATTGGCTCTTTCCACGTTATTATTAGTCAAGGAGTTAAAGGGGGCAGAAAAGAGCTGTTGCGTACCCATTGAGGTAGGGAGGAACTTCATCACTCTGGGGGTGAAGTTTTTTCCATTGTCACAGAGCAGGACCTGAGGGCAACCATGTAAAGCAAAAATACTCTGATGTAGGAGAGTGGCCGTGGCCTTAGCAATTTGAGCAGGAAGAGCCACAGCTTCAACCTGTTTAGTAAAATGTTTTATGCCTACCAAATTATCAATTTCCCCCAATGGTCTGGGGTAGAGGTCCAACCACATCTAAACTTATGGTGTGGAAGGGTTGGTGAGGCGTAGTAGGTTGGTATTGATACCAGGTTTTGAATCCAAATTGCTTTTTGAAGGTCAGACAGACGTCCAGGACCTCAATTATGGTCTTTATGACGCCTACCCAGTAATATAGCTCTTTAACGCACTAATAAGTCTTCTGTACCTTAATATGTAAAATAGAATGGAACTCCAAAATGACAGGTACTCATTCTGATGGACGGAGATAGTTCAACCAGTTTACCACTACTTTTTTGTATAGCTTTCCACTTTCCACCTTGATGTTGCAGGAGTGCCGTGCTAGAATTTTTTGTGCAGGTCATCCTCATCCTCTCATGCATTAGGATTCATCAGGAGGTCATGTAACCTCTCAGCTTCACTATTATCTAAATGAAGAACAGGCAGCCGTGTCAACCCATCAATGTTTATATGGAGAGTTACTGCCCAATGCTCAATCGCCATGTCATAATGCTGGAGCTTAAAAGCCCAGTGAGCTAATCGTCCCGTGGGGTCCTTCATAGTCTTCAACAACTTTAAGGATGTGTGGTCAGTAACCACTTTGAAGGAAGTTCCATATAAGAAGGGGAGGTAGTGATTCACAGCGAGCAGGACATAAAGGCACTCCTTCTCAGTGAAGCTGTAGTTGTGTTCAGCTTGAGAGCATCTTTATAAAGTAGGAAACCAGATGATTGACCCCATGCTCATCCAGCTGAGCCAAGATAGCTCCAACGGCGTAATCAGAGGCATCCATGAGCAGCATAAAGGACTTTCCATAGTTAGGGTGGCGGAGAAAAGTCTTTGTTGCAGTAAGTTCTTCATGGTCTCAAACATGTCTTTTTGTTTCACACCCCAATGGAATGTTTTGATTTTAACTTAAAGGCGGACGAGGGGCTCACTGAGCTGGGCGAACTGGTGGATGATTGATGGTAATACCCCATTATAACCAAAAATACCTGGATGTTGCGGAGGGTTTTGGGTGCCGGCATCTTGGTTATAGCTGCGACCTTATCTTGTAAAGGTTGAATCTTATCTTGAGAGATGGCGTGTCTTAAGAAATCCAAGCTTTTTCTTGAAGAAAGTACATTTTGATGGCTTCAATTTTATGTTAGAAGCGCGCAAACGTTGAAACACCTCCTTTAGATGGGTGAGGTGTTCATTGAAAGTCTTGGAAAACACCGTAATATCATCAAGATAGACGATGACACAGCTTAATTTAAATTTCTGAAAGATATGATCCATGGCTCGCTGAAAAGTGGTGGACGTGTTGCACAACCCTTGTGGTAGTTGGGTAGGTTGGAAGAGACCCTCACTGCAAATAAGAGCGCATTTCTACTGGTCTTGGGGAGAAAGGTCCATTTGCCAATAACCGCTAGCCAAGTCCGTGGCGGAAAAGAAGTTAGAGCCAGGAGTTGGTATAGGGCGTCATCAATGCGGGGGATAGAGTAACTTTACTTTTGGGGTGGTTATTCAGTTTGTGGTAGTCTATAACTACCTGATGACCGCCATTATTCATTTTTATGGCAATAAGGGTGATTACAAAGGTTTTGAGAAGGCACCAATAGCCCCACATCCAGCAATTGTTTCAGCTCCGTCCTCATTTGAAGCTCCTCAACCTATTATTTCTGATAAGGCTTTATTAAAATAGGCCATGCATCACCAACGTCAATGGTATGAATCCAACCCTTCATATGTACATAGTCAGAATCATATTTTGGGAAGATGTCACTATAGGACTCTAGGAGATATTGAGCTTTATAAAGCTCTTTGGGGGTTAGATCCTCAGAAATTGAACGAGAGGCAAAGGGCATATCAATTGATCAGTAGGTAGTCCTAGATCTAACGCTGACCCAATATAATGGACTTGCCAGATGTCCTCAATTGTAATCCACAAAGATTTTCTAATCTCCTTATGCTTCTTTACGACCCTAGCCTTGCTAGTAAGATTCACCAACAGAGATTGATGGGTCATTGGTAGAGAGGGTCGAGGGTAACTGTCAACACCCAAGGGTCTAAAGGACTTATCTCTTCAATGCTTGTTAAGTGCAGTAGGCAGTTGCGGGGAATTTGCATAGTAATCTTGGTGTCTATCACCTTTTGTTCACCTGCTTTGACTACTACCTCCTCTGACGCATAAAAAGGAAGGCCCTCTGAAGCATCCATGTAGTCAGGCAGCCTTTTTATGTTTTGGCCCGACGTGGTATAAGATAAGGAGAGGGCGGAGGAAAGGTACTCAACTACACATGTATATCCTTTCTTCTCAGGCTCATTGTTGGTAAAGACTAGGTAACTTTGTAATTTAGAAGGAAGATAAATCCCTGTTTCATGTTAATAATTCCATCATACTCAATTATTAATTGAGTGCTAATAAGCAGTTCATATGCATCATTTTCAAATGCCACAGTGGGGGCAGACAGGAGGAGGTTTCCAATATGTATGGGTAGAAAATAGTAGGCTCAGATAGCTCGTGTGTTGTTGGGCCCCGCAGTCCCAAACTCTTGCAAATAGTCCAGGTCAGGCGCCAACTTGATATTATTGATGAGCTTGGAAGAGACTACATTGATAAGAGCACCCGTATCAAGGACGGCTAGAGCTCACACCTTATTGATGATAACTTCTACCTTGGTTATAGTGCTACCAAAAGTAGGGGAGGGTGAGAACCACCTTCAAACTGAGAGAGGAGGCAAGGCATTGAGCAATCGCAGGGTATCTACCTTTTTTAAATTGGAGGGTATGAACCTGTTGGGTTGATTGGATCGCTGTAGCAATAAGCTGGTCAGCATCACTAGCAGTATCAATCACCTCAGAACACCTTAACACCTTTTGGAGATAGGTCCGTTGGGGTAACATGGCCATATCTATTCTTTCAGGCCTCAACCTATCCAATAACTGCACTTACATTGGGGCTCCTAGGACATAATATCCCGCATCTTCACCACCCCCTTCAGACTCTCATCAGGGGGTTGTCAATGAACACCAAAGAGTTGCTAATAAGGGGCCAAGAAACTCGCTTGCTCTCCTCACAGAGGAGGGCCTTTTGGCACTCATCTACCCTTTTGGCTTTTAAAGGGAGCATCGTAGCTGCACCAACTTTTGGGGCCACTTGAGGATTTGAATTCTTTCGATGCATGGTCAGAGGTTAGACCATGGTGGCTATAGAGGACGGCTCTTAGCGATGTGAGGGGGGAGTCACAGTTATGGAAGCTTTAAGAGAGAGCCTTAGTTGTGATAAGGACTCAACTAATTTCATAGTGCTGACTTGGGGTGCATCTGATGGGATAAATCTCGACCTTATCACACCTGATGGCCTCTTGCCAACCTCTAATGGAGGAGGGCAGTCTAGTTTGGGGCTACCCACTGGAACTAGCTTTGTAAGGGTAGTTGCACTGGAGGGGTTAGTATGACTTCAAGGGTAGGCGTAGCTTCATAGAGATCAGCAACCTCTAATAATGCCTTTTAAAAATTTACTGTTTCAGGTTATTATTAGCAAACAATCCCAATAAACTTATTAATGCACAGGTTCTGTACTTGTGCACTTTTTCCGCATTGTAAAGTATATTATATTATTGGTTGGTAATAGTATGACGACTATTATCTGTATTTAAGTGGAATTCTTATATCTTGGCTCAACGCTCAGCCAGTATTCCCGCTTGAAATACTTGAGATGTCGTGATCTAGGGATTCATTCCCTCATTCTGTCCAACCTGATGTTCTCTGAGATTCCCTGGTGACAGTCTCTTTGGTCCAACACACAGTCAGCAGCAATCCCTGATTGTGTTTCCTTCTTCTCTAGATCCCTGCTCAGATCTTTACTCTTTTCACTAAGAGTCTCCCAATTATCGCACACAGCAATAATATCCTTGAGAAGAATAAAACAATTGAAAGCTGATAATAGTTTACTATTAAACTATATACTGGATGAAAAACTATAGAACTGTATATCTGTAGTATTATTAACTAACTTTTTTTTATTATAAGTGAATTCTAGGGAATTTATAGTGGGGATTCAGTCTTCTAACCCTCAGTTGACACCTCTTCGATGAAACAGCAGCAATTTCCATTAAATCACCCATCTCCTCTCAGCGGCAATGGCCTTCCCCTTCTGGCTATGATTCCATCATTAAACATCCTCGAGACCATAAATGAAAAAAGTCAGAAAACTGTCCCCAACGTTTTCCTCTCGATCCAAGTGAACCAACCATAATTGGCTAGCGACCTGCTTACATAATGGGACTTATTACCCATTATGGCAGGTCACTTCACCAACCAATTGATTCACTAGTTGCAGGCGGCATCACTCGCCTTGCAACTCACTATTCATTCCCAATCAGTTGGTGATGAAACCTGACTACTCCCAATTGGTACATCTAATAGTTAATCACTATAAGGTGCCCCTATTTCGTTGGCCACTCCACCCAATGAGATCTTAAGTATTGATCCGGATTGATCCCTGATGGATATGACCAGGTAAATATCCCAAAATCCCCCAAATGTAGTTCCTCCAAAACTTGGGCTAACTGATTTCTGATTCACTTCGCCTTAGGGAATTTTCCCCTAGCAATACCAGGTAATCTAGCAGGCTGGGAATATGGGCAAAAATCCCAACACGTCTTCCCTCTTGACTAGATTTCCAGCGAGAAAAGGACTAGGGCATGAGAACACCGCTTCAGACACTTGGTCAAATACTTCATTGGTTCAAGTGGAGTACAATCATCAATACTCAACGCTGCTCAGGATGACCTTCAGCATACAACTTTCTTCCTCTTCCTCCTCGCTACTGCCTTATCAGAGTGCAGTCCCATGACCTTCTGTTATGCCAGGCTGATCGATTTACTCATGGCAATATTAGTCCTAGGTTCCAGTTTTCCCCCTGTCAGGGTATATGACCCTCTGTCATATTCAGGATTCTTGGTCTGGTGTCCTTTATTTCCTGATTTTCTCCTTTTCCTAGACAGGAGACTCTTGCCATCGATGTTTGTTTCATGGCTCAATTAAGAATACTTATTTATGTTTGCCCTTGTTATTTCTCTAATAACCTCTTGGCTTAAGTCATTCCTAATTCTCTCTTGGAGAGATTATCCCTTTAATTTTGAGATTGATTTATCCGAATTTGGAGCTTAATGGATTGTAGAATGCATAATGTCAACTTCCATATAAGTCTGACATCCCCCTCTCACTCAGCTCATATGTTGAATTCTGAGTTGTGGTAGCGCAGCTTCTAAATATTTGTCTGATCAAGATATTAAGCTCTTCCAGCAGATTAATCAGGATGTGCGACAGAACCTCTTCTATGGTCCTTCTAGGACTCATGCGTCTAGTCTGGCGCCAGCAGCTAGTCCTTCTGTCAAATTACCAGAAATGGTAACCAATCCCTCTGAAACCAGGCTTGCAATCATTTGAACAACTCTCAGCCAATTCTTCCTCTAACATCGGTTCCAGAGTTGGATTTCAGAACTCTCCTGAATTTGTCTCCTTTTTCACATGCACCAACTATCATTATGGATACTCCTGAGATTATGCCTTTTGCTCTTGATAGCTCTTTTCTTGCCGTGTCAGACCTGCTTCCTGAGTTCCTCTTCAGACTCACACAATACTACAAACCCGCTGTCCTGGCTACCTATCTCATCATTAGTAACAGTATTCATTTTGAGCTCCCCTAGCTGAACTCTGGGCCCAAGTCACCGAGGCTTTGTCCCTAGTGCTGAATCCCTCTGATATTGAGAACATCCTAGATTGGGATATAACCGCTTATGCTCTTTGCTTTGCCAGGCAAGTACCTCGAAGTTGGTCCATGAAGCTTCCAGCCTCTCCTGGGTTTCACTATTCCTTCAGCTTTATCTTCTGAGAAGCCCATAGTCATCGCTTGTAGGATGCCATTTGCTCCCTATACAGCTATCTCATCTCCAGCACTTCCCATCGGTATCTTCCGCTGATGACATTAGTAGGGGGCATGATTTGGCAACCCATGTCAAGCATCCCTTGTTCGCTGCTGGCCCATATGTCCAGTGTTCTTGATGAAGCCCATCGTCAGGCACTCAAGACTAATCTTCTGGCTCTGGTACCATATTGGGACTACTAGGGGTTATTCACCAACTGCCTCTTTTTATACTGTTGCTTTCCACCCAGCTCTGGGGTTTCATGATTGGCTTCTTCTGACTTTTCAATTTCCCTTCCACTAGTCACTTTCTTGCAGGGATCTGCATCCACTCAAAGAACTTGGTTTCGTGTAGGTCTAGCCTTCACTAGCATCCAATCTCACATCAATATCAATGGGCTATTCATTCCTACTGCGATCCATCCTCCTTCCCCCAAGAGGCGACATAGGCAGAATCATCCCCATATCAAGGACAATTAATAAAAATAAAAACTATAAAACTATACCAGTTTTTTTATGCGGTCTATAATATTTTTTCCAATATCTTTTATCAATCTTTTATTTTTATACTTCTTTTTTCCATGGGAATTGACCTTGTTTCGGTTCAGCAGTCCATCTTTTTATTTGTTTCCCCCAAACTGGATCCTGGGTACTTAAACCTACCAGTTTTCTATGGTTCAGAGGTCCTTTTTTCGGACTTAACCATCTATATTGATTCAAAGGTCCTTTTTTGGAATTGACCTAATCATCAGGACATGACTGACTTAATGGTTCATCAGTCCTTTAGGAACTCTTTTATTTTTTTCATCAATTCATTACTTCAAATACTTAACATGGACTTGATTCACAATTCTTACATCCAAGAGACTCTTGATGGAGTAAGCATCAGTCACCATCTTGGAAATAATCTCAAACGGACCTAACCACAATGCATCTAGTTTGTTTTTTCTTCCAAAACCATGAGTATCATAATAGGCTACTCTTTCCCCTATTCGATATTCTGCTAAGGCCAGTTGGTTCTTATTGTCCATTGATTTTGCTCGTATCCTTTTCTTCAACATAATTAAATGCTTGCAAATGCATATCAATCAGGATATTTGTCAGTCATTTCAAGTAAGTTCAGCACTCATCCTTAATGTTGGTTCCACCACCAAATATAAAGTTGGCAGCAACGCGGCCTTCCTCCCATATAACAAATCAAACGGCGTTTTTCCTGTCGCCATATGATGACTGATCTTATAGGCAAAAGTCACTGAACTCAGGTACATTTCCCACGTGGAAGTTCTTCCTGAAACCAGCTTCCTCAGCGTCATGGCCAGCGTTCCATTCACTCGTTCTACCAGTCCATTCATCTCCAGCTGGTAGGGTACTGACACGACTCCTCCAATCCCCATTATCTAATTCAATCATGGTTTCAGATTCTGGTGGGCGAAAAAAATAAACCTTTGACAACCATCAGATTGGGCTGATTAACCTTTCAACGCTTGAGCTGATACCTATATTCTCACCTCAAAGCCTATTGCAATCATACAATTTGGGCCAAATATCTCAATGTCAATTTGATTAAGTTTTTATCAGAGCACTCAGCCTGAATATGCTCGCATATTATGACTGATTTCCTATGCATCAAATCTCGGCAATTGATCCCAATTATTGGGAACACAATCAACTTACTTGTATATAAAATCTTTGGGACTGAACAAAGTCAACATCTGAAAATCCTATGGACTTCATATGAACAAAAAATGTAATCAATTTCCCTACTTAGGACAAAATTTGTATGTCAATCCATGTAATCAGCACAATAGCACTTTCACGGACCACCTGAAAGGGGCTACCTAGTGCTATCAAGGGAGACACCTGTTGACATCCTGATTAGAGGTGCGTCATTTACTTCAATTGATGCCAAAATTTTACAGAAGGTGTATTTCATCAGCAGTATAACGAAACTGTTTCCAGAGGATCCTAGGACAATTTTGCATGCTTTTATCACAATTTTTGTACCTGAAATCCTCCTGATTTTGAGAGTATTTTGCCACCAATAAACCTAAGAAAAGGTTTCAGTCATATCAGCTCCAGGGCCAAACTGAGAAAGTGTGGAAAAGTTGTTGAAATTTTGTGCTGTAATGTGGCCAGGAGATGCCCTAGAGGTATAAATACTGGCGCCTAACCTAATGACCATGATCTAATAAATAGCATCTAATAAAAGTTATATTTATTTCATCCTTTTCCTAATTTTTATCTGAATCCTAACCTTGGAAAAATGTCAACAAACAGGAAGCACTGGATTTTAAGTTTGTAATGAAGTTTGCCTCAGAAGAAGTATCCGAACATGAAGGGAAAATTACGCCCAAAATTGGCTGGATTATTTGAGGTGAATTTAATAGGACTAGTGTATCTTTGAACATTCCAAATACCATAAACTACAGCACTATCAAGTATCAATTATCAGAAACTTTGGCCCAAATAGATGTGCAGGATAATAATACACAAGTGAGCGATCCTTGGATTTTGACAACTGGTGCTCACTCAAAACCAGTTACATTCTACGAAAATGGATTCCAATGACCATATCCTGGCATAATTGGCCAGATGAGATAGCAACAACGAGATGGAAACCAGCACAAAGAAATCTCAGATTATTTAGATACCTTCCACCACAGCTCTGAAGCGGGTACCTCCTACTCCCTAGATCTTATCACAGTGAGGGGATCTCATTCAAATACAACCAGCCCGATTAATCTTACATCTTCAAGTGTAAAGGCTATACTGAAAACCTATAACAGGGTTTTGGGATTGGTACTTCACAAATATATCCTTCTTTCAGCCTGTTCTACTACCTTAAGGATCAGGCACTCAAGATGGAGAAATATGAAGTACTGCAACGCAACCATGGCATCTCTTGCCAGACGTCTCAAAGATAGTCAAGCAACTAAAGAATTTCTGGTTATCTTTTTTCAAACATCAATAAAGCTTACCCAGTGAATAATTGCTAGACAAAATTGGAAATCATGGAAATCTACCGTGTGCAAGGGAAGAAACAATCCTCCCAAAATGCCCTACTGGACAAGCTAAATTCCAGTTTTTCTGAAGTCTGAAAAGCAATTGTTGATAATACAGGACTTGCCAATGAAGCTCATGGGAGATTAAACACCCTTGAGGAGCTTCTAAATGAAGGAGTCCCAAAGATAGCCGCATAAGTTCTGGCCCACCATGGGCTATCACAATAATGGGTACAAACTATGGATAACCGCTGTCAAAAACTGGAAAGCCATTCAGATTACCTATTGTCTCAATCAGAACGACTTACCATACATGCCACTTTGGGCCAAAGAAATCACCTGGAGTCAAATGCAAAAAAGATGATTTTGAAGAGTATGTTCAGGCCAAGCTGGATACTATCAACAAAAACTTTGAGGACCTTGCAGAAAAGCCAGCCATCCTGAATAAGGACAAAGAAGATACTCAGATCAAAGAGGAATTTTCTAAACTTTGGACTATAGTGTTAAGATTGCAGGCCAGAAACACTGAAATTACTCAGAAAATTGGGAACTAAGAATGCAGCTATTAACTGCAAATTCCCATGGAGATAGTATAACAAAGATATAAAAAGCATAACAACCAATCAAGCTTTATTCAAAGAGGAGTATGACAACCCTAAAAAAGAATTTAATCCCTCAAAAGCAAGACTGCCAGTGCTCGCCCAACTTTGACAAAAAAGAAATAGGAAATGCTCCGCTTATCCAGCCAAAAAACAAACTGCAAAAGTAACTAAGGCCAAATTCAGGCGTTGGAATCCAGTAGTTTGGAACAATACCATGAAATCAATCATCAGAAGTTGACACCAATGCAGAAATAGATATTTCGAACATCAAATCTATGCCTAGAGTCCTAGCATCAATCTCAACTCCAGATACTTCCCAACGGGAAAGAGGGCCAATTATGGGCGATGATTCAACAAGATGTTCCAGAAGAAGTACAACTCCATTGCCTAAAATAGGGCGAGATGACTTCAAACCACTAATTTTACCAAAATTTGATAAAGATGGAAACGTTCACTCTTTCCTCAAATTATTTGAAAAAGCAATGAGAGGAGCATCAGACCATGCAAAAGGATCAGCACTGATTAACTCACTCGTTGCCCATATCTGTGACCTCTTTATGCCCTATTTGGGTAACGATTGGTCCTATATGGATGCCAAAATTGCGATAACAAAACAATTTGGAGGGCCTAAGAAACTAGAAACGCAAAATGAGAGCTTCTTAATATTGAATTCAAACAGAACGAGACTAATAAGGACTTTGTAGATAGATTCTTCCATGAGGCACAAGTTCTGCGTGGGTGCAATGCAATAGATAATTTTGATGCCAAGATTGCAATGGAGCACGTGATTTTGTCCTTACGTGAACTGCAGAATGTTATGCTGCCTGCATTCAATAGAAGCTTGGAAATCCAAGAGCTTAACAATTATTTGAGAAGCTGTTCCCATAATTTTAATACTCCTAATCCGGCCAAAGATCAGCAAAAATCTTGATTTTTGGGCCCAAAAAGCAACATGATTTATGACAGGGGAAAAATTTCCAAAATATATACCAAAAATTTGAGCAAAAACAGCAAACAGGGCCGATTACTTGTCACATTTGCGGTCAACAGGGGCATTTTGCTAGACAATGCTTCAGATGGTTCAACAAAAAGCATGGGATCAACTTTGCTATAGAAATCAACAGTGACAATGAGGCAGGAAAAGAGCAGGTGGAGTAGATGTGGAATGCTCTAACTCCACCTATTTAAAAAAATTTCACCTGACCCTGATGAGATCTTTAGGTCCAAAGATGTTGCTAAAGATAACCTCCACCATATCATGGCTAATGATGTCATGATGGTCACTACTAAGCACATCAAAAGCAACTAAACCCTTACAAATTGCCAAAGAAGCCTGAGCTGAAGTATCAAAACCCTATGCAAAGCAGATTAATAATCAGAATTAAGACCTCTAACCCAGATGTTCGACCAACCTACCTAAGCTTAACAACGTTCAAGTAGCTATTCCCATGAAGACCTTAGCAGATAACTTCCCAGGTATTTGCTTAAGCCTCAAATCACACCTGGAATTGGGTAGCAATCACAGCATTTATACAATAAATTAATCCGAAAACTACTCTGAATGCGCTTATGTGGACATAGCAGTAAACAAAGTGCAAGTTTGGGCCAACATTAATAGTGGTGCTCCTGTCAATATAGTCAGCACAAAGTTGGTTAAAAAACTAAAATATTGCGCCCGATGTTGCCCACTGTCAGGAATATGTAACAGATGGAGCACATACAACCAAATCTCTGGGCGCCTACAGTACCCTACCACTCAGATTTGGATCCATTGTAGTAGCAGCACCTGCCATAGTGTTGCCAAATACAAACTATGTTATCCTAATTGGGACTGTTTTTCTAAAAAGATATGGAGTTGTTACCTATCATAAGGACGATACTCTCACCATTCTGGGCCAGGCTATTCTAGTTTACTATAACCATGATAAGGCAGTTGAGAAAAAGAAACCCAGCCTATTCATAAATCTGGCCTACAAAGATTGGGTCGTCCCAACTGAGTATTCCAAAGCATGGTCAAAGGTAAAACCACTACCCCACACAGATTGATGAGTCAAACGGCATTCCATTTTTATAAAACAGCCATCACTATACCATCCAGAGAACAAGTAATTGTCCTGATGGGAAAAAATTAATATTGCGGAAGGACTTTATGGTAAAGTATATCAACCATAATCTAAATCTTGATTAGAACCAAACATTGACCTTGGTATTATCATTCTGGGCCACAGAGAAATATATATCTTATGTGCAGACCTGCAAAATCGGCCCATATTCATCAGGCAACATCGAACAATCGCTTTTCTACAGCTGTTCACTACCACGGAAATTTACTCATTCCATGAGTTTGGAACTTTTGTCGAATTAGGGCTTCCCAATAATTACCAACTCAGCATAAATAATGTTGTCTCTATGGCCGATTTAAGCAACCTGACCAACTTTGGCAAAGGCTAATATCAGGAGTTATTCTCTAAATATTGGGAAATATTTGCACAAGATGACTTTGACTTGGGATGTGCTAATGGTGTTACCCACAAAATTGATACTGGAGATCATAAACCTATACAATTATATCCGATTAGACGCTCAAAATCATCAAAAGCGGCAGTATCCAAGGAGATTAAGGAACTCCTCGATTGTGGCATGCTAGCCCCTTCAAAAAGTCTTTGGGCAGCGCTAATTTTAATAGTGAAGAAGAAGGATGGAAGCAACTGAGTAGTCATTGACTATTAGAAGCTAAACAACATCACAAAGAAGGACTTGTACCCACTGCCACAAATTGATGACGCTTTGGATAGGCTAGAAGGAACAAAGTTCTTCTCAGCAATGGACCTTATAAGTGGATATTGGCAAATAGATCTTCCCGAAGAGGGGCACAAGAAATGTGCTCTTATAACCTAAGAGGGCCTATTCCAGCCGATTAGAATGCCTTAAGGACTCTGCAATGCCCCAGATAAAATTTCAACGTGCAATAGACACAATTCTAGGAGACTTGAAATTGTCATGTGTACTAGTGTACCTTGATGATATCAATGTTTTCATCTGAACATTTGAAGACCACCTGAAACTTAGAGGAGGTTTTCAAAAAGCTAGCTGCTGCAAACTTAAAAATCAAGCCTAGAAAATGTCAGTTCTTCAAAGACCAATTGGAATATCTCAGATTTGTGATTGATAAAGTGGGTCTTCAGACCCAACCCTCTAAGCTGGATGCCATCTCCAAAATGAAAAGGCTCAAATCTAAGCACGATATTCAAGTATTCCTAGGCATGATTGGGTACCATCACTGATTTATTAACAACTTCGCACAACTTAGAGATCCATTTTTCTACTTGTTTAAAGATGAGGTCCCATTCGACTGGACTCTAGCTTTCCAGGATGCATTTGACCAACTCAAATCGGACCTATTAAGTGCAACTGTTCTTTGATACCCAGACTTTGATTGCAAATTTATCATCCAAACTGATGCATACCAAATGGCAGTGAGGGCTGTGTTTTCTTAAGTTGGAGAAGATGGTGAGAAACATCCAGTTGCCTTCGCTAGTCAGACCTTAAATGTTTACAAAAGGAACTGCACGTGGATGGAATGAGAATGCTTGGCCATCATATATTCTTGAAAGATATTCCAAGTCTATCTTCATGGCACTCATTTCAAATTTGTACCAATAATGCTTCCCTTAGATGGTTAAACAACTTAAGAGAAACTGAGGGCTGATTGGCCCGCTGGGCATTAAAGCTTCAAGCTTATGACTACACCATTGAGCATTGAGCGGGAGCAAAAACCCCAAAACGCTGACTGTCTATCCAGACTACCCACCATTGCAACACTTAGTCAGGCCGCCAATGAGTTGTTTATGAAAATGATCAGTGGAGAGTATCAGGATGAGCCCAAATCCATCCAAAAAATATTAAAAAATCTACAAAAAATACAACCATTGAAAACGTGACACTTCACAAGATTGTCGAGGACAAAAAGTATATTTTCCCAAGACCATTGGCTCAAACAGACCTAATAATGCAGCGCATAAGGCCATAGGGTATGGCGGATTCAAGAAGATGAAAGAGCACCTGAAGCAATTCTACTAATGGGAGTCAATGCATTTGACATCTAAGAAATGCTGGAATGCTGAGCAGAGTGCCAAGGCAAAAACCATTCCAAAAAAGCACATATTACCAGCTTGTTTAGCTCAACTTTTCCTGGCACACTGTATCTATGGACGCTGTTGGCCCACTTCTAACAAGCAATATGAAGGCTAAGTACATAATTGTAGCTATCGACCATTTGACTACATGGGTCAAGGCCAAGGCCATTCAGGAAGCTGGAGTAGCAACCACCACCAAGTTCATACTTGAAAACATTATCCACAAACATGGATGTCCCCAGGTTATTCTGACCTATAATGGAACCAACTTTACCGCCAATGTCCCTTCCAAGCTCAACCTACTAATGGGAGTATGAGGTGTGCTTTCTGTTCCCTATCACCCCAAAAATAATGGGACTGTTGAGTGCGCAAATGGATGTTGGTGAACATTATCCAGAAATTAAACTCAGCCAAACCATCACAATGGAGTACTTATCTAAGTTTGGCAGTCTTCACCTACAATATCTCCTACCATTCATCAACCAAGATGTCTCCGTTTCAAGTATTATATGGTAGACACCCAGGCCTACCAATGCTGCTATATTGGCCTTAGAGGATCCTGGCGAAACCACTTATCCTCAGTACATCGAGAAGCTTGTGGATACTTTAATCAAACTACAAGCTCAAGCCTTCAACAACAGTTTTACCAAGAAAAAGGCCTAACATCAAAAGGACTTAGAGAATTTCTACCCACTGACCAAATTCAAAGTTAACAACGAAGTTCTATTTTGCAACACCCACTGATCAGGATGATTGCAATAGTTAGATCTCATCTGGGTTGGGCCATTTTAAGTGATTGAGAAAATATCTAAGTTCATATACACAATCAAGGATATTAGGACCAGCCATATATACAACCGAGTCCATGCAAAATTCCTAAGAAGGTTTAATAAGTGGGCTGATTAAGAAAAAAAAAGTTGAAAAAAAACAACACAAAAAACACATAAAAAACAAATCAAAATTAGTACCAAAACGTATTTATATAATAGTTTTATTCTAATTAATATTTTATTTTGCAGGGGAGGATACCCAAGTGGTAGAGTAGGGACCTCTACTGCTGCCTCCCCGAGTTCTATTCCAGTACTGGAACTTTGGGTAGGGGACAATTATGACTGTGTTGTTGTTGCGCACCAATGCCCTGAACTGAGATAGCGAATAGCAAAGGCGGTCTATGGTGTTCCTGACTTATCATACGCCGCACGTGGAGGTTTTTCCAGATTTTATCCTCCTTTCCCATTCATTTGATTTCCCTTAATTGGTGTGGTATTGTCCCCAGGTCAGCCCACCTCGAATAAAAATTTAAAAATATTTTATTTTGCACTTGAGGTTGGGGGAGGATCCAACTTCAGACTTGATGGGAATTCAGGCCAACATACTTCAGACTAATTGGGCGCTTGGGCTGAATTTACCAAATAGAAAACCCAACTCCATGCTCATTGGGCGTTCAGGCTGATGATAACAGAACAACATAGACTAATTAGGAATCTTAGGGATTACGTTCAAGTCAAGAGGTGGGAAATGTCAGATTCTGGTAGTTGACTTGAAAATAAGCCTTTGACAACCATCAGATCAGGCTCATTACCCTTTCAACGCTTAGGCTAACACCTAAATTCTCACCTCAAAGATTATTGCAATCATGCAATTTGGGACAAATATCTCAATGACAATTTGACCAAGGTTTTGTCAGAGAGCTCAGCCCCAAATATGCTCGCATAAAATGGCCAATTTCCTATGCATCAAATCTTGGCAATTGATCACAATTATTGGGAACACAATCAACTTACTTGTATATAAAATCTTTGGGACTGAACAAAGTTAACATCTGAAAATCCCATATACTTCAGACAAACAAGAAAACATAATCAATTTTCTGCCTTAGGGCGAAATTTTGTATGTCAATCCGCGAATTTGCATGATAGCACTTGCACGGACTGCCTGAAAGGGGCTACCTAGTGCTATCAAGGGAGAGGCCTGCTGACATCATGATTAAAGGTACATCATTTACTTCAATTGATGCCAAAATTTTACAGAAGGAGTATTTCATCAGCAGTATAACGAAACTGAAATCCAGAGGATCCTAGGACAATTTTGCATGCTTTTATCACAATTTTTGTACCTGAAATCCTCCTGATTTTGAGAGTATTTTGCCACCAATAAACCTAAGAAAAGGTTTCAGTCATATCAATTCAAGGGCTATTCTGAGGTGGTAAAATATCTGTTGAAATTTGTGCTGTAATGTGGCCAGGAGATGCCCTAGAGATATAAATACCGGCGCCTGTCCTAATGACCATGATTTAATAAATAGCATCTAATAAAGTTATATTTATTTCATCCTTTTCCTGGACTTTTTCTGAACCCTAACATTGAGAAGTGTCGACAAACTGGAAGGACTGAATTCCCAGTTTTTATTGAAGTCTGCCTCAAAAGAAGTATCCAAACATGAAGAGAAAATTACACCCAAAATTGGCTGGAAGAGTTGAGGTGAATTTAATAGGCTTAGTGATTTTTTGAACATTCCATATACCAAAAACTACAAGCACTATTAAAAATCAATTATTGGAACTTCAGCTCAAATAGACATGCAGGATAATAATACACAAGCAAGCGATCCTCAGATTTTGACATATGGAATCACATGAGACATGAAGTTTGTCCCATTATCACTAAGCAGGCCTGTGGGCATCCATGTCTAAATACTACTTAATCCAGGATGAACCTTGCAGTGCTGATAGAGTCTACTTTCGCTAAGGACTTCATCACAACCCATCTTGTTAGATGATCGATGGCAACTATTATGTACTTGCCTCCCCCTGTGCTAATTGTCAGCATTCCCATCACGTTAATGGACATCATATGCCAGGCAAATCCAGAGCAGACCAGTTAGTATCCAGTTGTATTTTATGTGGCTTGTGCAGGTGGCACTCCAAACAACAAGCTAGATAGTCAGTGACATTGTAGTTGATCAACTCCTAGTAGTAGTACTGGCGAATATGGTTGGTTGTTTTTCTCAGGCCTCCATGCCTGACAACCTTATAAGCAGCTTGAATGATAGCTTCTCTTTCTGACAGCTTCAGGAATAATAACCGCTTCCCATTAATTGTCTTAAACACTTGTCCATCCATGGTCTCATGTTTTCCATCTCTTTCCAAAGTGCACCTAGATTTCTTGGGACTTGTTACCAATTTCTCCATCAACCATTCTCTGGATTAGATCATCCGCCTGCGGGTATACCATCTGGACCATTGGTAACTGCAATAAGCCATCCAAATTCTGGTGAGAAGCCCACACTTGGTGGACAATCTCATAATCATAAGCCTGTAGCTAAAGTGCCCATCGGGCCAGTCATCCTTCTGGTTCTCTCAAATTATGGGGCCAACGCAACAAGGATTGGTCTGTCACCACTTTAAAGTGCATTCTATAGATATACATCTGAAACTGCTTACAGGCATAAATGACCACAAGGCATTCATGCTCAGTTAGTGTAGTTCCTCTCAGCAGCTGAGCGTGTCCAGCTCACATATGCTACTGGATGTTCATCCCCAAGTTCATCTACTTGGCTTAGTACGGCGCTGATTGCCATCAACAAAGCATTGGTTTGTATAATAAACTCTCTATCAAAATTTGGATATTTTAAAATCAGAGAATCTATTAGATACTGGAATAGTTCATGAAGGATTTCTGGGCGTCTTCATTCCATACAAACACTTTTTTAGATCCTTTAACAGATGGAATAAGGGCTCAGCTATTCGGGAAAAGTCCTGAATAAATTTTCTGTAGTATCTGACCATCCCAAGGGACACTTGGATGTCTCAGACACTCTCCAGCACAGCCATCCATTCTATGGCTTCTATCTTCTGGGCTTGTGGCTGCAATCCACTAGAGTTGATCATGAATCCTAGATAATCCAACTCTTTTTGAAGAAGTGACACTTCCTCAGCTTAATATTCAGGTCGGCCATGGACAGTCACTTGAATACTTCTTCCACGTGGTGTAGATGATCAGTAAACGTCCTATTAAACACATTGATATCGTCCAAGTATACCAGGATGCATGACAACTTCAATTCGCTCAATATAGCATCCATGGCCCTCTGGAACATTGCAGGTGCATTACATAGACCCTGGGGCATCCTTGTCAGTTGGTATAGCCCCTGAGCAGTAATAAATCACGCATTTTTTCCTGGTATTCTATTGGCAATTTGATTTGCTAATATCCTGAGATTAGCTTTATCGCGGAGAAATACTTCACTTCTATCAATCAGTCTAGTGCATCATCAATCCTTGGTAAGGGATACTCATCCTTCTTTGTAATTTTATTCAGCTTTTGGATGTTGATCACGACCTGGTTGGAGCCATCCTTTTTCTTCATGATAAGAATCAGACTCTCCCAGGGACTCAATGATGAAACTAGAAGCCCATGCTTCACTAGTTTGCTGATTTCATCTTCCACTACCGCTTCAGCAGCTTTTTAATTTCAGATTGGTCTCATCCTGATTGGCAAGTTTTCTTCAGTGTTGACCTTGTGGATCACATCTCTTGTGTATCCAAAATTGTGGTCATCCTGAGTGAATACTTCCCAATACTTTTCAAATAATTTGAGCACCTCCTCTTGCTGGCCTTCCAACAGATCATCAAGTTGCTCTCAATCACCAAATAGGTTGACGCTCATGGTTACTCTAGCTAGTAATCCCATCTCATTGAGAGTCCCAAAATCATAGAATCTCCTTAATTTGGCCGTTAGGATTTCTCATTGCTTCCTAGGTCTGAAACTCATAGACCATAAAAATCGATATTATATTTTTTTGTTTTTTTTTGTTTTTTTGTATTTTTATTTTGTAATGGGACTTGCAACCTACAAAAAGGTTCAGAGGTCCTTTTTTTCCCTTCATCCAAACTGGATCCTAGGTAACTCTGACCTACCAGTTATCATGGTTCAAAATCTTATTTTCTTTTGATTTAATTAACCATTTGGTTCAGTGGTTCTCCTCTAGGACTTGACCAAAATCTCAGGACATAACCATTTAATGGCTCAGAGGTCCACTGGGAACATTGCAAATATTTTCTCTTAGGCTCAATACTTCCTATTAGTATTGGCCTTCACTATACAGCCAGCAACGCTGTAACTTTATATAAAGGATACCCTTGCCAATTTTTAGCAATACTCTTGATTATATTAGGCCTTTAATCCCGACTAATTGTTCATCCAACAGGTCCTAATTTCATCTCATATTTCGGCAACTGATGCTTTTGATCCTTATATCTCATTAGCCAACGGTTCTGCTCAATTGTTCAGATCGTTTTCTCCTGAAAACAATTTTTGACCTTTGTGATTATTCTTAGTTACACAGTTCGTTCTGGCCTCATTAGCTTCATCCAAGTTCTCCTGATTTTGATAAACTCGTCTCCAGCAAATTCTGATCATTGGTTAAGTGTTATTGAGTAAAAATAATTTTTTCCACCATCTTGGATCAATCATCTCCTAAATTGATTTCGTTTCTTCATTAATAAGGCAATCCAATTCTCCTAAAAGATTGAATACTATTTCATCCAATGCCTCATCTAAACACTCACCCCTCAGGATTATTCACAGAGGACCCAATTTCAACCTGAGTCGATCTTGATGTTCCTCAGGTCTATTTAAAGCAGACCCAAATTTCAACCCAAGTTAGCCTGCTGATACTCTTCATCTCAAGTAGATGTTGGGTGGAACAGGTTTCCTTGCAGCACTAGATAGTTCCATATCTAGGCTGCAAGTTTTTTCCCTGGTAATGAGCATCTTCTGTTTGCTTCACTTGGAGCGCCACCTCTGAGCTGGGTGAACACCAATGAACATGATCCACTTCACGTTCTGTCTTCATTAAAGTTACTTTCCTTAGTAACATATTTCCAGGATTAGAAACATCTTAATAGGACATCATGTTATAAGTTCTTCTACTCAACTACACCCTTGTAGTGATCACCAACTTTTAAAATTTACTGTTTTGGGTTATTATCAGCAAACAACCCCAGTAAACTTATCACTGCACAGGTTCAGTTTCCTATGCATTTCATCTGCGTTGTATAGTATATATTATTATCGGTTGATATAAGTATGATGACCATTATCTATGGTTGAGTGGAATTCTTATATCTTGGCCCAATGCTCGGCCAGTATTCCTACTTAGAATACTTAAGATGTTGTGATCTAGGAATTCATTCCCTCATACTGTCCAGCCCAATATTCTCTGAGATTCCCTGATGACAGTCTCTTTTTGTCCAACACACAGTTGGCAGCAATCCCCAATTGTTTCTCCTTCTTCTCTAGATCCCCGCCCAGATCTTTACTCTATTCCCTAAGAGTCTCCCAATTATCGCACATAGCAATAATATCCTTGAGAAGAATAGTACAATTGAAAGATGATAATAGTTTACTACTTAAACTATATACAGGATGAAAACTATAGAATTATATATTTAATTGTTCTGGTAGATCCTGTTTTTCCATTATAAGTGAATTCTAAGGAATTTATAGTGGACATTTGGTCGTCTAACCCTTGGTTGACACCCTTTAATGAAACGGCAGCAGTTGCCATTGAATCACCCATCTCCTCTCAGCGGCAATGGTCTTCCCCATCCTGGCTAAGATTCCATTGTTGGACATCCTTGAGACCTTAAATAGACAGAGTCAGAAAATGTGTCCCTAACGTTTTCCTCTAAATCCCAGCAAACCGGCTATATTTGACAAGTGACCTGCTTAGGTAATGGGACTTATTACCCATTAAGGCAGGTCGAACACCAACTGATCAATCTGCTAGTTGCAGGCGGCATCACTCGCCTCACAACTTGCTACTTATTCCCAATTAGTTGGTGATGAAACCCGACCAATCCCAATTGGTACACCTGATAGCTAATTACTATCAGATGCCCCTATTTCGTCAGCAACTCCGCCTGAAGAGATCTTAAATATTTGTCTAGATTGATCCCCAATGGATATGACCAGGTGAATATCGCAAAATCCCTCAAACATAGTTACTCCGAAATTTGGGCCAACTGATTTTCAATTCATCTCACCTTAGAAAAATTATCCCTTAACGATTCCTGGTAATCTATCAGGCTGGAAATATGGGCAAAAATCCCAACATGCTATTTTATATCGTACATTCCGTAGGGAACGTTTTAAAGAGACAATATAGCAAGCTAAGGGAGAGTAAGAGGCTAATCCAGCCAGAATGGCAGCAATTTATTCATCTAAAGGTAGCATTTTGGTGAGCAGGAGAGGCTGAGATGAACTGTAAAACCAAGCAACAAAGATGGCAAATGATTCCCCCTCAAGTGGACTTAGGCACATAAACGGCTATTATTCCTACTCAAGCTCTGCGTAAATCCAAATTTCTCAATGAGCGCTTTATTTACCTCTTCCCAATTTTTTAAGGTGTCCATATAAGGTACCATCATCTTTTGGTCAGAGCAGCTGAGGCAGGGGAAGATATGCTTTATTTGTGAAGATTGGGTGTTACTTCCATAACTGCCTCACAAACGAAGAGGAATGAGGCAATGCTACCCTCTAATGAGGTAATTTGTCTCTGAATGGGGTTTTAAGATAACTGGAGCAGCCTCAAGAGAGGCTTAGCATATGTGCTGTTCAAGGGCTTTAAGTCAAGACAGTGCACTGGCTAGCTGCTGTTCTAAAGCATCTAGACGGGGTTTTGAGGCAGCGGAGAGGTTGTGAGGATTAATTACCCCAACATCCTCCATTTTTAATAAAGTGTTTTGTGGTGTATTACACCTTATAGTGAGCACCACTTGTGGGAATTCAGGCTTTTGGGTTGCTCTCTGGTGCATTTACACATGAATTACCACAATTATTTGCAGGAGAAGTAGGTTTCTCTATACAGGACAAATAATGTCAGGGGTTATCAGACCACTTATAAAATATAATACGAAAACTTTTAATTGAAATAAGTAATAGTTTTTGTAAGACTTTTTATTAATAATCTTTTTGGGGTCAAAAAGAGTACCCTCTTACTATCTCAATGCTTAGTATTTAATTTATTGAGGCTTGAAATGGGGAGGTACAAAATTCATATTAGGCTACAAATAGCAAATTAGGGAATATGGGGTTTGGACCTATTACAGCTCTCAAACTTCGCCTCACTTTCAATGGGATGGCCAATGGACGGCCATGTACTGGTAGAATAACTCTGGGGGCAAAGATTTAATATATTTTATCCAATAAGATGTCAGGTCCTCAGAATGATTTCCCTGATTCTGCTGAAAGGTTGGCACAACCTGACTACCAACTATTAAGCATTTCTGCTGAGGTGAGTGATAAAAGTATTACCCCAATTTAAGGGGTTCCACTCAAAATTGGCCAGGGTCTTTTGGCCAACATTATCCTCATCGACCTCCAAATCACTCTTATTACATTTTTGGACTTGTAATTGTCTGACAGTTACTAAACAGCAGATACAACATGATAATTAAAACCACTTTCATGTGACACTTTGGGGCTGTCATTGATATGATAAAGGAGACCTTCGAAATTTTGGGGCAGTGGATCCCAATTATTTTGCCCCCAGCAGAGAGCCGAAGAATCTGGTGCATATGGGACATATCAAACTTGCCTATAGTGATGGGTGATTATAGTTCACTACCATCGACTATAAAAGAAGACTAGGCCCTCCCCAACAGATACATAAATATCAAGGGCTGCCTCTCAGAGCTTCTTGGTCTATATCCATCCCCACAGACACCAAGTAATAGAAAAACACCAGTTTAGAGGTGGAAGTACCAGCTGGGCGCTAGAGGGTGGTCATTGGGCCTTATCAGCAATCTCAGCTTGAGCCTCATGTGGTTCCAGGCATTATAATACCAGGACATGGGGAGATCAAGGTTTTACTTGAGAATCTACGCAAAGAAACTTGCAAGTCTGATGACATCAAATAGTGGCATATCTAAAATTGACCCATGTTGAGGAGTTCCTTTGGATTCATGAGTTTGGGTTGCTAGATGAATTTGGTCTACCTATCAAACCACAGCCTGGCGTAATGGCGGTGATACCACGTGAATGTTTAATGAGGTTATTAGAATAACAAAAGGATCAGGTAGTAGCTTTATTTCAAAAATATAAGGAGATTTTTGCTGTTCACAATCACGATTTAGGGTACACTCAGGGGTTGCCCATCAATTAGACACTGGGGATCACCCCCTCATCAGGTCTTAGCCAATTTGCCAATTAAGAGCATCTGAAGAAGTAGTTATCAAGGAAATTGAAAAGAAGCTGGAGCAATGGATGCTTGAACATAAAAGAGTCCGTGGGCTTTACCTAATCTAATTGTAAAATAGAAGGATGATACTAACTGGATAGTGATAGACTACCGGAAGCTCAACAGTATCACTAAAAAGAACTTTTATCCCTTGCCTCATATTGATGATGCTTTGGATTGGTTAGGAGGAGCTTGTTACTTCTTGGTGATGGATTTGAAAAATGTTACTGGAAAATTAAGTTCATACAGCGGAGCAGAAGAAATGCGCCATGATCACATCAAAGAGGCTTTTTCAACTGACATGTATGCCTCAAGGGCTGTGTAACGCCCCAACTACATTCCAACGGGCTATGTACACCATCATTAGTGACTTGAAGATGTCATGCGTTCTCATGTAACTCAATGATATCAATGTCTTCTTTCAAACGTTTTCTGAGCACCTTCACTCATTTGGAGGAGGTATTCCGCCGGCTTGATGAGGCCAACATCAAGATTAAACCCCAAAAATGCCAATTCTAGAAAGACCAACTGGAGTACTTTTGGTATTTGGTAGATGAAAAGGGGCTTAAGCTGCAGCTGGCTAAGGTGAACGCTATTTAGAAATGACTACACCAATCAGCAAATGTGATGTACAGGTATTTTTGGGATGGTTGGTTACTACTGACGCTCTATCCCCAACTTTGTCTATATTGGAGGTTTGCTATTTGGGTTACTAAAAAAGGATGCCATGTTTGAATGGATGGAATGTGTGATGGACGTGGTCTCTGAACACTTCCACAAAGCAGTTAGGCAAGAGTGCCAGGTAAGTGCCCACAGGCAGGATAATCCTGCTGTGGAAATGTCCCTAATCTGACCATGTGGAAACCACTTTACTAAGAAAGTTTGGGCTACAGTTGGGACTATGCTGGCGCTCAGCAGGAGGGTTTGACCCCAGAGAGCATATAAAGGCTGAATAGCCTTATCAAAGTCAAGCTGCTATCCATGTGTGGTTTCCCCTATGGCTTCAATAAACTGACTTCCGATTTTAAAAATTTATTTTAAAATTTATTAAGTTTATTTGTATATTCTAGAAGACGAAACTGCTTTAAACAGTTTTTCCAGCTCAGATTTATACTGAGCTTAGGGGAAGATCAGGTCTTGTTACCCGCGGAGTCTGTGGGCATCTTCTTGATGACAGGCATAACTTGAGGGTCTAGACCCTCAATTCCGTTGTTGAGGCCCACTCCCGAACTGTGAATGGGTACCCTTGGGGTTACAGAAACTTTTCTGTATTTATTTTTCAGCTTTGATTTGTTCTCAAAGCCCAAGCCATTCTCTTTGTCCATATTCTTTGATATTGCAACTTGGGGTTTAGCATCATCCAATTAGCCAGAGCGCCATACTCAAGGGTTATCCTCATTGCCCTTTTAGTAATATTTCATTTGGCGACATCTGGTTGGCCAGAGCGCCATTTGCAAGGATTTTCATCCTTGTAAATACACTTTATGGCATCAAACTTGGCTGTACCTGGTTGGCCAGAAGTTTGTGTCTGAGGGTCCAATCCCTCATCGCTGCATTTGGGAATATTCGGTTTGGCGGCATCTGGTTGGCCAGAGCGCCATTTTTGAGACTTTCCAACCTCATTAGCCTCGCGATTTTTAATTTGCTCCAATTTCAAGGCATCTGTTTTGTCAGATTGCCATTTACAAAAGTGTAGCTGTCAAGCCCCTCTTCCTTAGCCTCAACTATCACCCTAGGGAAGACTAGGGAAATGTGATGGTCAGGCAACGCCTTGACCGTTACATCACCCCCCCAGATGAGAGCCTCCTCCGATTCCAGAACTCCTCCACCTTCTGCAGGCAGTTGCTGCAGTCATTGGCAGTCTGCCAGGTGGACTCCTCCACCGGGTAGCCTACCTATTTGACTAGGTACCAGCGTTTTTTCTGAGAGATTTTTGTCTCCAGGATTTCCTCCACCTCATACTCCGCCTCTCTTGGGTTTCCCGAGTATACTGGCTCCAGTTTCTCTGGAAGAGGGCCTTCAAACTTCTTCAGTTGTGAGACATGTTGTACCAGATGTGCACTCAATCCCTCAGGAAACTCCAGTTTGTATGTCACTTAGTTTACCTGGCGGAGGACCTTGAATGGGCCAGGGCGACTGGTCCAAATTTCCTGCAGCTTGCCAGAACTGAATAGTTTTTCTCGTTGGTCATCTCTAAGTCTCCTTCCTTTAGTACTGGGGCCTTGGATCAGTGAGTGTCAGCCTTCTTCTTCTGCATTTCTATCACTTTGACTAAATTTGCACGAAGGGTTTCTAGGTTTCGCATCATTTCTGATGCCAGGTCGTTCGCCGCTGGGTTTGGACCACTGGGGTAAGTTTCCACCATCTTTGGGTGAAACCCGTAGTTCGCCATAAAGGGTGACATTCCCATTGACAAATGTGCTACGTTAGATAAGCAAATTGGGCTAGTCTCAGCCAGTCCGTCCAGCGTTCCTGTTGTGTAGTCATGTAGCATTGCAGATACTGCTCAAGGACTTGGTTAACTCGTTCCATCTGGCCATCTGACTGCGGGTGGTAAGCTGAGGATCTGCACAGTTTGATCTGAGGATTTTTGAGTGGGTGTTGCCAAAATCGGGTGATGAATTCTGGGCATCAATCTGATACTATCTCCTCCAGTAGGGCATGGCGGGCGAACACCTTGTTAACAAAGATATCCGCTGTGCCCTTTGCTGTGATATTGGATTTACATGGAAAGAATTCCACGTACTTGGTCAATCTGTCTACTACAACCATCACAGCGTTGTAACCCTTTGACTTTGAAAACCCCAATATGAAATCCACACTCAGTGAGGACCATGGAATTTCCGCAATCTGGAGGGGCTTGAGTTTTCCCAAAGGCTTCAGCCTAGCATGCTTGGACCGGGCGCATGTTACACATTATTGGATGTACTCCCTCATGGCGCTTGGCATCCCTGGCCAGGAGTAACTTCAGGCCAGGAGCTCTATGGTTTTCTCATTCCCAGGGTGTCCCGCCAAGAGGTGGTTGTGGAAAGCGCTTATCGCCTCCTCCTGGAGCTCACGGCTGGGCAGCCATGGGGCCCTTTGTGGAGAATAAGGCCTTTCCTTTTGCAAAAATTCCCATGTTGCTCATTCTCCACCCCCTCCTCCAGGTCCTTCCACAGTGTGGCCCCATACTTTGAGCTTCACTGGGTGGCCTGGAGCTTTTCCTTCAGTTCCTGGGTGGCATTCTGGATGACGGTGAACACATTTGAGGGCAACATAGTTGCAGTGTTGTATGCATCCAGCTCCTCCCCTGGGAAAGACTTTCCTGGGTCCCTTCTTAGGAGATCTGGGATGAGGTTGCTCTCCCCCGGCTTGTACTCAATCCTGAAGTCATAAGACGCCAGCTCTAGGTTCCACCTGGCCTGGCGCTAGTTCATGCGCTTTGGAATCTTGTAAAATTTGAGGGCGCGGTGGTCCGTTCTGATGGTGAAAGGGTGTCTGGCGTAGAGTAAGTGGTGCTGCCATTCCTCCAAGGCTGATACAATCGCTAAGAGCTCCTTGTCATACACAGGATAGTTCGTCTCGGGGGCAGCATTTTCCTGCTAAAGTAGCTTACAGGATGGTCTACCCCATCTTTCTCCTCTTTCAGCAGAACTGCCCCAATCGCGAAGTTGGAGGAGTCAGTCTCCACTATGAAAGGGCGGTTGGCTTCAGGGTGAGCTAGTATTGGTGCCTTCATGAGGCTCTCCTTGATGGTTTGGAAGGCTTTCTCCTTCTCTTCTCCCCAATGGAACGGCACCTGACCTGTCAGATGGGTTAAGGGTGCCGCCGTCTTGGAGAGGTCTTTTGAAAGCCTTCTCAGGAAGTTCACCACGCCCAGGAAGCTTCTAACACCCGTTCTATCCTTAGGGGCCTGCCACTCCCTCACTGCCTTCAGCTTGTCAGGGCATATGGCTGTTCCCCTTTGGAAGACTACGTTCCCTAAGAAGGAGATAGAGTACTTTTAGAACTCACATTTGATGGCTTCAAGTGGAGGTCCGCCTTGTTGAGGGCCTCCAGCACACTCAGCACATCGCCTTTGTGGTCCTCTTTGGTCCTGGAGAACACAAGAATGTCATCCATATATGCCATACAACATTTCTTAATCAGGTTTCCTAGGGCTTTGTCTATGGTACGCTGGAATACTGCTGGGGCGTTCTTGAGGCCAAAAGGCATCACCTTGTACTCAAAGACCCCTAAGTGGCACTTGAAAGCCATATACTGTTGTTGTTCTGCGATTACAGGAACTTGGTTGAACGCATCAACCAGGTACATATTGGTGAAACCCTGGCTACCTGAGATCATCTGGGAGATGGTCCACATCAGAGGGATGGGGTAGGGGTCAGACTTTGTTATAGCGTTCAGCTGCCAATAATCCACACACGGGCGAAGCTCGCCACTTGCTTTTGGGACTAGGAGTATTGGTAACACCACTGGCGATTTGGAGGTAACAATCATCTCACGCTCTAGCATTTCTTTGACATAGACCTCCAGGGCAGCCTTCACCTTAAGGTTCAAAGGGTAGATGGGACAACCCTTGGGGATCTCCGCGTCCTTTTTGAACTTAAAGGTGAAAGGAAAAGGACCGTTTGGGGTGGTGGAGGAAGCTTGGTTCTTCTGAAACAGGTGGGCATATGTGCGAAATTTGTTGGGTATGTCCACCTCTGGCTCCAGCCCCACTACTGCGTTCACCCCAGGCTTCCCTCCGCCAGTGGTGAAGAAGTCTAATGCCACTGGAGGTTGGTTCTTGGGGTGTAGCAAGACCAGGCGCTCCTGCAGTTTGAACTGAGGGGAGTACTTGTGCCTCCACTGAATGACCAGGATTATGGGATGTGGCATATTTTTAATAGCACTGAATGATTCTTGGAAGGTGTGAGGCCCCTGCCGCAGCAGCACCTGGGTTTTGACCTTCCAACTGCCAACCGTTTTTGAGGTGTCTGAAAGCGTCACAGCTCCCTTCCATTCCATCTCTAGCCTCATTTCTTTTGCTAACCCATAGTCCAGATAGTTGTCTTCAGCTCCAGTGCCCACCAGCGCCCAAATTTGATCCTCCCTCTTCCCCTTTCTTCACCAAAGCTGTAATGAATAGGAAACGTAGAGATAAGATGATATATTTCCTTCATTGATAGAGCAACGCGCGCAAGAATAGGGCGGAAGTTGTAGGATGGACTGGGGCTTCCCTCTCTGGGGTTCTCCAAAATGTTTACCCCATTGGTGGAGCCAGAGGGCGATCCCTGTGAGGACTCCTGCGAGGGGCTGGAAACCGGCTCAGACTCAGCTCAGCGGCCGCAGAACTTCCCATGTTGTATCCCAGGATGGGAATTCGCCTAAGCTAACGCTAGTTGGCCCTCCACTGGTCATGACTGAAATTTCCTCATTGAGGGTAGCTCCCACGCAAGTGGCAGCCAAGGCAGTGAGGATATCAGGGCGGAGATTCTGAAGGAGCATCCGTGCAATCTGGGTAGAGGTGACATTGGCCGCCTTAGCCAAGGGGCGGTACACCTGGGCGTACTCCATGACTGACATCTTCCCTTGAGTGAGGTTTAAAAGGGCAGACCACACTGCATCTTGGGAGTCATTCGGTGTAGCTGCTCTCTCAACCAGCTGGAGACATTCATCCAAGGTGGGAAGGAGCACCGACTGGGCTTCCAGTAGCTCAGTGAACCAATCCGCTAGGTTTCTGGGCAGGGCGGTCACTATCTGGGCGATCTGGAGTGACACTGGGGCCGTTCCTCCTGATATGTGGTCAGCCAAGCCTAAAGTTTCACAAGAGAGAAGGTGGCATGTAGGATGCTCAGCTCCCCTGGGGTGAAGGCCTGTCGAAATTCAGATGTGGGAAGCTCAGATTGAGAGTAGACGTTGACATGTCCCTTGGAGGGAAGGAAATAGGCGGCTTCTCTTAAGAGGAATAGGAGAGAGAAGATGACTATCAGAAACGTGGTGGGTGTTCGTACCATGCAGGCAGGACGCGTTCTGATGGCTTGTCAACCATATCCAGGAATAAAGACATCAAGTTGAATGAGTTTCGTTTAATGTGACGTATGGGGTCTCTGAACACTGCCACAAAGAAGTTAGGCAAGAGTGCCCAGGTAAGTGCCCACATGCAGGATAATCCTGCTGTGGAAATGTCCCTAATCTGACTATGTGGAAACCACTTTACTAAGAAAGTTTGGGCTACAGTCGGGACTATGCTGGCGCTCAACAGGAGGGTTTGACCCCCAGAGAGAGCATATAAAGGCTGAATAGCCTTATCAAAGTCCAAGCTGCTATCCATGTGGGGTTTCCCCTATGGCTTCAATAAACTGACTTCCGATTTTAAAAATTTATTTTAAAATTTATTAAGTTTATTTGTATATTCTAGAAGACGAAACTGCTTTAAACAGTTTTGCCAGCTCAGATTTATACTGAGCTTAGGGGGAAGATCAAGTCTTGTTACCCGCGGAGTCTGTGGGCATCTTCTTGATGACAGGCATAACTTGAGGGTCTAGACCCTCAATTCCGTTGTTGAGGCCCACTCCTGAACTGGGAATGGGTACCCTTGGGGTTACAGATACTTTTCCACATTATTTTTAGGCTTTGATTTGTTCTCAAAGCCCAAGCCATACTCTTCATCCATATTCTTCAATATTGCCAACTAGGGTTTGGTGGCACCCAATTGGCCAGCACACCATACTTGAGTGTTATCCTCGTTGCCCTTTTAGTAATATTTCATTTGGCGACATCTGGTTGGCCAGAGCGCCATTTACAAGGATTTTCATCCTTGTCAATACTTTTGAGGACATTGGGTTCAGCTGCACCTGATTGGCCAGAAATTTGAGTCCAGTCCGCTCCCTCATTTCCACATTTAGTAATATTTGAGTTGGCAGCATCTGGTTAGCCAGAGCGCCATTTTGCAAGGATTTTCATCCTTGTCAATACACTTTATGGCATCAAACTTGGTTTTACCTGGCTGGCCAGAAATTTGTGTCCAAGGGTCTGATCCCTCATTGCCACATTTAGGAATATTCAGTTTAGCGACATCTGGTTAGCCAGAGTGCCATCTTCGAGGCTTTCCATCCTCATTAGCCTCACAATTTTTAATTTGCTTTGATTTTGAGGCATCTGATTTGTCAGATTGTCATTAGACAAAAATTGTAGCTGTTGAGCCCCTCTCCCTTGGCCTCGACTATTGCCCTAGGGAAGACTAGGGCAATGTGATGGTCAGGCAATGCCTTGACCGTTCCAGAATGTTGACAATGCTCCATTTATACTCTTTAGACAGCGTTAATCAGCATGCTGGTGCTACGCTATCCAAATTTTGATAATTTGCTTACCATCTAGATTGATACATCTCTTTCTTCTGTTGAAGCTGTTCTATTCCAAAAAGACGATGAGGGGAGAAGCACCCAGCTGAGTACTGCAGTCAGAGCCTGACCTGCCACAAATAATTATACTGTGACCAAGTGGGAGTGCTTAGCAATTATCTATGCATATAAGCAATTCAGGATGTATGTCAGGATTTTCCCTGGGCTAGGTGAAAGCTTTGTCCAGGGGAAGGACCAATATACCCATTCAAGGGATGTAAATATCAAACGGCTCAAAAGAAAAGAAATGAGAGTCAAATCTACAAGTATATCAAATTTGGGGCTTGGTATAAATTATCCCAAATTTGAGGAAACACTACATTCCCTTCCCTTAAGACATGTGACCTGGGATATCACTTGGCCTGGTCATGAGGGTGGCTTGATCCAAGTAAGGAACAGAATAGTGGGCAATCAGAAGGCCAGGAGAAACCCTACTTTTATGGGGCCATGATGCTCCTTGAGGCACGTGTCCTTAAATACCCTATATAAATCCCTAAATATTATTTTAAAAAATTCTTCCATTCATAAGTTTTATTTCATCTTATATTTTTGTTAAGTAAATTTATCTAAATGAACTGAGTCTCATCCATTGTCACGTCCAGAGCTGCCCTTGTCCTCTTGGCTGATGCTAGCCCCTTTCAGTCAGCCTAGTTGTTGGGTTCCCCAGTTTAGCACCAGTGAGTGCATCTTGGGGAAACCTTACAACTGGTGCTCACTAAGGGGCTTCCCTGGCGCACCCTGAAGAGTTACCCTCAACCTTGGACAATAATGAAACCACCATGAGCATTCTGGACGCCAGTCTTCTCACTTACCTCCTATGGAACAGCCAAGACCCAATAACAGTTGGGTCCAAATTTCCAAGGAAATCCTTTGAATGTGCCCCTGAAGACTTTGTTCGATTTCCAAGCTCCCAGTCAGCTGAAGCCCTTGCTGGACCTGCTAAATACGCCTGAAGAATTCAAAAAAATGAACTTGAGCCAAAATGCCAGCATCATAATGAAAAAAGATTAATGAAGGCAATGATATTACAGGGACCAAGCATTGCGTTTCAAGAGGATGTGGGATGCTTGGAGAGAAGAAGCCTTTGAGACATCACCCAGCGGGATGACTATTGGGCGCTAGTACCTGTTTACTGTGATGAAAGGGTTATGTTCAAAAACCTTTTAGCTTTGAACAAAATTTAGAAAAAAATTTTCCAAGCTACAACACATCCTTTGGATAAAAAAGAAAATCAAAACAATCTGAGTGCTCGAATTCCAACAAAAATAACTAATTTTAATACTAACTTTACTATTTATTTAGAAGATACAAATCCTCTGTTCAAAGTTGGGACAAGTCAAGAACAAATTTCCAATCTCAACAAAGACAAAAAGCTTCAAAAATTTATGGGAAGCCTAAAATACAATAGGTGCAACGATTCAATTTGAACGCCAGGCAAAATACCTGGGACTTACCTTCACACCATAGGGAATAAACTCGATGACTCCTTTCCAGCAATGATACGACTTTCTGACTTCGATGGTGCCCTTCCCAAGATTGGGCCTCAAACTACTAAAGCTAAAAAATTTGTAATACCCAATTTGACTCTCAGATTGGGATAGCACCAATCCTGATGAAGATGAGAGTCAAGAAAAAAATGAATCTCAATGACTCCTTTCTGGCAACGCTACCACTTTCTGATTTTGATGGTGCCCCTCCCAAGATTGGGGCAAATAATACTAAAATGAATAATCTAGATTACCTGGTTTGACTTTCTGATTGGGATAGCGCTGATCCCAATGAAGATGAGAGTCCTAAAAAAGCAAAGCTTGAGAAACCAGGTGATGTCACCTCCGCTACTGATGTCAACCTTCTGGCCCACTTTACATTTTCCTCTCAAACCTTTTCGCACTGTTTGCTTTCAGTCATGAGTGAGATTTGCTTGCCCAAATCCTGAGATGGTAACTCAGCACCTCCAAAGAGGCCCCCCTATCAGAACCTTCAGGGGGCCACCCCCTATCATCGCCTGGTCATCTTCCAAGATCATGGGGTCACTCGCCTGCTCTACCCACTGTCGATGACCTTTTCCTGAGCCTTACCTGAATCTGCTGACAGATAAGGTGATCGCAAGATGCCAGGTTTGAATGGCAACTGAAATGAGCTTAAAAGGTGAAGAGGCCAAAGCATGCATGACCAAGATGGCACAGGAGTTGTGCAAACAAATAGAACAGATGGAGGTGGACTTGACAGCCTCCAAGTTGGAAATTATGCAGGAACGAAGGCTGCTGGTCAGACTGCAGTCAGAAATCTGGGAAAAGACTGACCGGATTGAAATGCTCACAATTGAAAACTTGCAGCTTAGGCTGGAGTTAACTGACCTCAAAGCGAATTACCTCAAAACCAAATAGCAGCTTGAAGCCAGCCAATACAAAAACTAGCTTGCTCTGATAGCAGCGGATCAAGGATTGAGGAGCTTTAAGCCACCTTTCCCAAAGTACAATATGAAGATCACTGTTAGGGCCTTAGCCAATGAAGTTGTCCGGCTTCAAGCCCTAATTATACAAGAGACCTCCAAGTCAACTATGAGGGCCTTAGCCAATGTTTTTGTCCAGCTTCAAACCCTAATTATACAAGAGACCTCCGAGTCAACTGTGAGGGACTTAGATGATGTTTTTGTCCGGCTTCAAGCCCTAATCACACCAGGCACTATCACCAACCTGGTCTGCAATTCGCCTGAGGCTTATAAGCCCCAAACTCAATTCCTATGACCCTCATGCCACAACTTGCTCCCCTAGGCCAAGGCTTGGAGGGGGCTCTGTCAGGCTTTTCCCTGGGCTAGGTGAAAGCCTTGTCCAGGGGAAGGACCAATATCCCCATTTGAGAGATGTAAATATCAAATAGCTCATTAGATTCGAAAATGAGATTCAAATCTACAAGTATATTAAATTTGGGGCTTGGTATAAATTACCCAAATATGAGGAAACAGTACATTCCCTTCCCTTAAGACATGTGACCTGGGATATCACTTGACCTGGTCACGATGATGGCTTGATCTAAGTATGGATCAGAATAGTGGGCAATCCAGAAGGCCAGGAGAAACCCTACTTGGATGAGGCCACGACAATCCTTGAGGCACGTGTCCTTAAATACCCTATATAAATCCCTAAATAATATCCTAATAAAATACTTCCATTCATAAGATTTATTTTATCTTATGTTTTTATTAAGTTAATTTATCTAAATGAATGGAGTCTCGTCCATTGTCATGTCCTTAGCCACCCCTGTCCTCTTGGCTGATGCCAGCACCTTGAAGTTGGCCTACTTGTTGGGTTCCCCAGAGTTAGCACCAGCGAGCGCATCTTGGGGAAACCTGACATTGTACTTTCATGAAGTGAAGCTTAAGTAGTAACTAAATATGTTTTATTATTCTGGCTGCAGAATCTCAGAGATCCTGAAGGGCGGATGGCACAATGGGCTCTCAAACTGCAGGCTTAAAATCTTGAGATACTTCACCAACCTGGGGCCAAACACCAAATATTTAGATTGCTTATTGAGATTACCAATGATTGCCATAATAGCAGATCTCAGTGATGTAATGTATGGCACTATGCTCAGCGCCAGATATGATGACAAACCGCCTCAAGTTGTAAATATGTTAAATGAAATGTGAGCCAAAACCTTCCAAGGAAATGGCGAGTTTTAAAAATGGATTGAAGATTCTATGGTGAACTTTCCGCAGCCCTCAGCATGACCAAGCATTATTATGAGCGCGCATAAGGCAGTAATATATGGTGGATTGTTCAAGATGTTATGATTGTTGCTCTCTCATTATTATTGGGAGAGAATAAACTTTGATGTGCTTGAGTGAATTTCCTTCTGTCACCAGTGTCAAGTGGAAAAGAAGTTCCTCCAGAAGTTATTGTACTAGTTATTAAAACTGCATTTTGCTTAGCATACAGTTTCATTGACATCGTGGGGCCCCTGCTGATGGGAGTGAACCGTTCCAAATACATTCTGGTGTCAATTGGTTACTTGACCAGATGGGTTGAAGCACAAGCGATATGGGATTTAGGACGATCACAGTGGCCAAGTTCGTAATGTAATTTTAATCCAGTGACATGGCTGTCCACAGTTCATCCTTACTGTTAAGGGAACTAACTTCACCTCTCAGACCTTTTGGAGCTAAACAAGCTGATGGCCATCCGCAGGGTTCTGACAACCCCATATCACCCTGAGTCCAATGGTATGGTTGAGCAAGTTAATGGGACCTTGGTGAACATACTCTATAAATTAGTAACTGGATCAACCTTCAGATGGGAGTTTCTTTCCACCGCTGTCTTTTTTTTAGTACTAGATGGTTTCCACCGCTGTCTTCGCCTACAACATTAGCTATCATTCTGCAACGAGATAGATCCCCTCCAGTTAATATATGGACGGCACCCAGCTCTTCCTGAACTTCTCTATTCCTGCATAGACTATAACAGCGAAAAGGATCCGCAAAGTTACTTGACTAACTTGGAAAAAGCTTTAATTAAGCTGCAAACTGAAGCATACTCTTTCATCTTGGCCAAAAAGATAAATAATCATGCCACTGATTTGGTACGGCATAGCAGGCTACTTTAGTTTATAGAAAAAGAGACGGTTCTGTTTCATGACCAGCATGTGTTTGGTCAGAAGCATAAGTTGGTCAACATCTGGGCTTTTCTGTTTGAGATAATCAAGAAAATGGGTATTGATACCTACAATATCAAGGACCTTGTAAGTGGTCAAATAACTAACTGAGTGCACATGAATTTCCTCTGGTTGTATAACCAATAGGAGACATATTGTCCAGTCAAGGGAGGTAATGTTGAGATTCTGATATGACTGGATGATAAGCCCCAAATATCTGTGGCAGAGCCACAAATCCGTCAACAATAATTTAACAATGAATAAATATTTGAGCGCCTTGAAATAAGGTGATACTGAGCCAGGAAGGATAGTTACTAAATTCTCTTAAAATAAGGCAATAAGGTGATGTTAACTTACAATGAATATTTACTAGATCACCTCAGACTAATGCAATAAAATACTGAAGAATGATGAACTCTGCCGATGCCTCTCAGATATGAGGATTAACTAATGAGAATATGAAGGTAAAGAATAGCCTAAGCAAAAGGATTGGTATTGACCAAAGCTGTTGATATAGAAGTGAGATGAGTAGATTGAAGGAGGGGGATTGTTGGTAGGAAGGAGAGATTGGAGCAGAAAGAATCTGCTATTAATATTAAAATTAAATAAAGTGGTGTGTACTGAGACATCTATATGACTGGACAATAAGCCAAAATATTTCCTGCAGATCATCGGTTAAACATAATAATTAGTCCTATATGAGTATTATTAAGTTGATATGAGTTGATGAGCGAAGTTGACCTCAGAGTTAGGAGGAGCTCTGCCAAATATTTAGTGATTAGGCGGTTAGAAAAAGTTAATGCATGATGAATGAATGGTAATCACATAAAACTAAGCCATCATGAAAAAAATAATTGATGAACTCTGACAGAACCAATGAGATATGGCGGAATTAAATGCTAAGATGAGAAAATGGTATTGTCTAAGTCACTGAGATATAAGTGAGATGAGGCGATTAAAGAGAGGTGGTGGTTAGTAAGAAGAGTGTGAGTGGACTAGGAAGGATCCACTGAAGATATTATAGAAAATAGAGAATTGTCATTGGGGCACTTGCTCCATATTTACTTTAAAGTTTATTGTGTTGATTTGAGGGTGACTGTCGGGATTCAAGATAGAAAATGAATTGGATTCCTTTCTTCTCAATCAGGCCATGCTAAATCTGTCATCAATCCTACCCAAGCTAAATCTATTTCAGGATCCTCCTCACCTATTCTTGAGTCACGCGGGGCGGCATTTCACCCATTCAGTCAGGTGAGTGATGCTATCCATTAAGGATGCCCATGAGGAGGCCATTATGGAAGATCAGTAAAGATCCTGAACAGATGAGGCCCCGACAATACCAAAGGCACCAAGTCCCAATGCACCCTACAAATATTGAGGCCTTTTTGTTAAATAAAAAATTTGGTATTCTAACCCATTTTCCCATTTCCTCCTCGGCGCTCTTTCCAAATTTTCCAGCTTCAAGCCACCGCGAACCCTGGCACCAGTTCAAAGAACTGTAGCGCCAACAGAAGTGGTGCTCACTACAGGGGCTCTAAACTGTCCTAAGTGAAAACGTCTATCACAAAAATGGAAACCAATAGCAGCCCTGATGACCAAATGACTGGTCAATCAAGGGGCGTTACATGATGGGTTAGTACCTCATGGTATGCAACGCCGCCCTTGCAGCTGGAGAGGCTAGAATTTCGTGCCGCCTTTCAACTCTCGCTGCCCTCCCTAGATGGGAGCCAATACCAACTCCAGTGTGAGAATATCAATGATGTTGTTCAACAATTAATAAACGGCATCTACTCTGAGGGCGCCCGCTCCATCTTCTCCTGCGCCTCCTCCATACCTTCCATGATGTAGGACCTCTACACCTCAGCCGTATTGCCAGCTGGGGAGCTTACCCTGGGGCCTGAATGCTACATTCATAACTTTGTCCACCCCGCTATCCATCACCCCCTCCAGTTAGTCATATTACACCATCAGGAGGTCTCCCAGCAACTAGGGCTCACCCAGAATTTACATTCCTACATTATTGACTTCTATGACGCCACCTCCTCCTTTGTGCATGACAATCGCAAAGCCATTCTTGATAACTGATGATTAATCAATGAGATCCGCGATCAGATGGTAGTACTGTTTAGCAGAATCTCTGGCTACCTCAAGGAGCAATTTTGTCAAAATGCCCAGCTATTTGAAGCAACATGGACCCAGTGTCTACTTCAAGTCAAAGAACTGGTATGATCCCTACAGCAGCACTACTGAGAGCTGGCCTCTCATGACTACCCCCCATGGGTGCTGGGCAGAAGGGCCTAGGGGGCCTGAAGGCCCCAAGGGGCGTCAAGGGCCAGCTGACCCAAGGGACCACATGGGCCTTGAGGGCCCCTGGGCCCTTCAACCTCAGACAAACCCAAAGACCCCTGGTGAAGGGATATAATGACCGCCCTGGCTGCCTTATGGGATCAAATCCAAAAGGTGGCACTGGGATGCAAGCTCTGATTGGATGGTGTCCCCCTCGACCCCAGGGTCTCTATTGAAGCATTGTCAGATGAGATGGATAACCTCAGCGCCTTCACAAAGCTTACTGACGCTCATATCTCCCAGCTTGAACAAACTTGTCATGGGTTCAAAACCCAGTTGACCACCATCAAAAACCAGCTCCATCTACAGAACACCGAGATCAATCTTTAAAGGAGCAGGTTGCCAATAAGGCTTCTGCTTCCACCCTCAGCCAGAATTGGGACTACATCCAAGAGGACTTAGAAGGATTGCGGAGGTGGTTGGATCAGCAGGTTCCTCAAGATTATGTGGAAATGGAGATCTCGGAGCTGGCACCTATCCCAGGCATTAACACCCTTTCCACTCCCATTGTAGCTAACTTTAAACCTAGTTTCAAGGAAAGGTTCACTCCCAGACAGGGAAAGTATCGCCTCCTTCCTGTATGCCTATGAGAGTTCCATGGAGGAGGCCACCAATTGACAAAAGGTGAAGCATATCCACTCCTGTCTAGACAGCACCGCCTGGGAAATCATGACCCCCATTTGAAGGAGTGTAACACCTGGGAACAGGTCCGCACCGCCTTGATCCAGGAGTTTGGCAGCAACCAAACCCTGGCCAACCAGAAGCAAGCATTCATGGGCATTTGACTGAACAAAGGAGAAAACCCTATGGAGTTTGCCAACTGGTTCTACGCCCAGGCACAACCTTTGGTCATGACATATCATATCACTCTGGATGACGCTATCACCACTGTTATCTCTGCCTTGGGGTCCTATCCTGAGGTCCAAATGCACATGATTGAGCAGAAGAATGGTTCACCTGTATCAGGGAGATTAAGGAGGCCCTCAATGAGATCCCTGCCTCAATCCTACACTTTAAGGCCATGTCTACTGGCCCCTCTAACCGCCCTAGGGTCCATGTATTTGAAAACCAGAAGAATCCACGTCCTTGCTGCACCTATTGCAATGGCTTTAGACACAGCGCTAAGACTTTCTGGAAACTTCTTGTTGAGGAGGCGGGGAAAAGGGCCATCAGCATGAAGGACGAGGCGCTTCATGCTGACATCCCTGCCCAGCCTCAAGTATCCCCTGCGCATAAACCAGAAGCCATCGTAACCAAGGAATAGTTGCTGTATCTGATGAAAATAAAGACATTGATAATGCTTATTCTTCTTCTAATGATTCTCCCATGTTCCTTATGTTACTACCCCAGTTTGGAAGTTTGGTCACATGAGTTGCCATCCAGGTCCACAAGATTCCAGTTTTTGCCATAGTTGACAGTGGCTCCCCCCATGAATGTCATCTCTTCCAAGCTGATGAAATGCATCAAGGTCACTCACAATATGCCACACTACATGAAGTATGGCACAGCTGGCCCCCAGTGCACTCAATCAATAGGGGCCTATTCCTCTCTACTGAATCAGTTCAGAGAGCTCACCTTAGATACAAGCGCCATCACTCTGGAAAACCCTAGCTATGACCTGCTCCTTGGGACTCAGTTCCTTTTTGACTATTTGGAAGTGCTCCATAAAGATGGTGGTTTCCTCTCCCTTCTAGGACATCAAGTCCCTCTGGTTTTCAAAACTGCTCATGACTCTAGGGCTGAGGTCAAGGCCCAAGCCTGCCTACTGGAGACTGAAGGATGAAACAATCAGCTCAAGTATCACATCTGGGGCTCTTGAGTCCGACTATCCCCTCCTGCTGTTGATGGACTAGAGGGGATGCCAATCTATTTACCCCGGGTGACTACCATACCCCCAAAATCCCAAGTCATCATCAACACCTGGGTCCATGTCAATATTCCCTCAGGGTATTTACTGGAAGTCTGAGGCCTAGATAACCCATCTCCCAAGGAGGTGCTGACCTGCCCTGGGATCCTTGATCCAGCGTATGCCGGGTCTATATCAGTGTTGCTAGCCAACCTGACTGACAAACCAAAAGTTGTAGGTCCAAACCAAGTTGCCGCTTATGTCTGCCTATTACCAATTTGGGCTGTTGCTGACATTCGAAGCTTTAGGGACTTAAGGGACTTTGGCTTGGAGTCACCACCCTCAGTTAATTTGATTGACGCTAATATTGGAAAGGACCTCTCTGAAAAACAGCGACTTGAGGTTCAGGAGCTCTTGGAGGAACACTTGGACCTATTCTCAACTTCAACCTATGATTTTGGAAGGATGAACGGAGTCCTCCACCATGTAGAAACTGTGGACGCCCCCCTTTTTGGTCCTGGCCTTACCAAAAGAGCAAGGTTGAAGAGGCCCAGGTTACGGTGGATCTCAAACAGCTGCTCAACACTGGGCTCCTGGTCCCTTCGCGTAGTCCTTAGCCTCCCCTCTTCTGCTGGTCCAAAAGAAGGATGGCAAGCCTTGGGTGTTGATGGATTATTGATGACTCAACTCCATTACCAAGAAGGACGGTTATCCCCTACCCTGGATTGACGATTCTCTCTATCTGCTTGCTGGTTCCCAGTACTTCTCGGCCATGGACCTCACCAGCGGGTATTGGCAGGTCGAGCTCACCCCCAAAGACTGAGCCAAGTGCGCTCTAATCGCCCATGAGGGGCTATTTGAGCCCATCCGGATGCCCCAAGGCCTCTGTAACGCCCCGGCCATGTTCCAGCGTGCCATGGATGGGATCCTTGGGGAATTGAAGCTCTCATGTGTCCTCGTCTACCTGGGCGACATAGCCATTTTTTTGCAAACCTTTAACGGACACTTAGAGCATCTCAATGAAGTTTTTGAGCGTCTCAGGAAGGCTATCATCAAGCTTAAGCTCTCAAAGTGCTTTTTTTCCAGCCTGAGCTAGAGCTTCTAGGACACAAGGTCTCCAAGCGTGGCATCCAACCTATACCAACAAAGTCGACGCCATAGAAAAGATGTCGCGCCCCCAAAGCCTATGAGATATTCAAGTCTTTCTAAGAATGGTGGGCTATTACCATCAGTTCATCCCAAGGTTTACCAATCTAGCTGATCCGCTGTTCTACCTCCTACAAAATAACGTACCATTCAAGTGGCGACCTGAGCAGGAACAGGCTTTCAATGCTTTACGTACAGCCTTATGTACTAAACCTGTCCTAGTTCATCCTCACTTCGACCAACCTTTCTTGCTGTTCACGGATGTGAGCAACGTCGCCATAGAAGCTATCCTGGCTCAGCACAATGAAGACCAGGTCAATCATCCTGTGGCTTATTTTAGTAAGATGTTAAGCAAGGCTGAGTGGAACTACAGCGTCACTGAGAGGGAATGTCTAGCTATCCTTTTAGCCATTAAGCATTTCCAGCCCTACCTCTACAGTACTCATTTTACTATTATTACAGACCACTAGTCCCTCCAGTGGCTGCAACAAATGAAAGACCCCAATGGTCGGTTGTCTAGGTGGGCCCTACAACTGCAAATCTATGACTTCACCATCATCCACCACGCAGGCGCTATACACCAGAAGGCTGACGGCCTCTCCAGAATGCCAGTATTAGCAGTTCTGACCCCAGAGGAAGATCAGCTCTATGACCTGATAGGACGTCCCGAATGATGGGAACTGGAAACTCCTGAGGTTCAGGCCAAACTCCGTTGAATGACTCAAGACACCCAAATCAAGGATGGGCTACTCTACAAGAAATTTAACAAGAAGTGACTTCCCTATCTGACCCTCCTCTCGAACTGACGTCATCCTGGAAGGCCATTCTACTGTGGGACACGGTGCAGTTAAGAAGACCCATGAGTGGCTGAAGTCACGCTGCTACTAGGACCAAATGGTAGATAACCATCCAAGAGGTTCTGGAAGCTTGTATGCCTGCTGATCCCAAGGCCGGGCCAACCCTTGATATCAGCACTCAGTTGTTGCACCGACCAAACCTTTCTATGTCATTAGTATTGACATTGGGGTCCCCTTCCCACTGGGCTTCATGGTCACAAGTATATTATCCTAGCTATAGACCACTTAACTAAGTGGGTTGAAGTGATCTTAGTCCCTGCAACCACCACTAAGGCTACCACTCTTTTTCTTGTTTGCTTCATTTTCACCCAGCATGGGTGCCCCCAGACCTTACTTTCGGACAATGGGTTGAACTTCGCCTCCCAGGTAGTACAAGAACTAACTTCGCTATTTGGCACTACCAAGAGTTTCGCTGCCCCCTACTACCCTTCTACAAATGGGGTGGTAGAATGCGCTAATGGAACTCTTGTTTCCATCCTCCGGAAGTTGGCTGCCTCAGATCCTGCCCATTGGAACCATTATCTGCCCAGCGCCTTGCTTGCCTACCGGGTAAGCTATCACCATGTCATTAAGATGTCCCCATTTGAAGCCCTATATGGTTGGGCACCTTGGCTACCCAGTAGCGTCCAGCCCCTGTCAAAGCCTCCACCCCTGAGAGCTCCGATTTAACTATGAGGGCTCTAGCTGAGGAATTTTCTAGCTCCAAGCCCAAGCCACTCAAGGAATTATCACCACCACTGGAAGAGAGACATCCCAATCAAGTCTCAGATGACCCTTCTTATCAGATTTTCAATTAGGTGACCTCATTCTCTTTTATCATCATTGACCTGGAGGCTGACATAATAAGCTCAATGTACTTTGGTCTGGACCCTACAAAGTCATACATAAGGTGAAGTCTGAGTACTCCATTGCCAACATCAATCAAGGGACTGTAGTAAATTGGGTGCATGGTTGGTTCCTCCGGCCATATACCCCCCTCTGATAGGTTCTGAGGGGGGCCTTGTTGGTATTTGAGATAGAAATTGAATTGAATTTCCTTCTTACAAAACAGGCCATGCCAAATCAGTCGTTCATCCTACTAAATCTAAATCTATGTCAGGATCCTCCCCCCCTATTCCTGAGTCACGTGGGGCGGCATTTCCACCCATTCAGTCAGGTGAGCGATGCTATCCATCAAGGACGCCCATGAGGAGGCCATTCCAGAAGATCAGTAAAGATCCTGAATGGATGAGGCCCCAACAATCCCAAAGGCACCAAGTCCCAATGCACCCTATAAATATTGAGGCCTTATAGTTTAATAGCATTTGGTATTTTAACCCATTTTCCTGTTTCCTCCTCGGCACTCTTTCCAAATTTTCCAGCTTTGAGCCACCGCGAACCCTGGCGCCAGTCTGAAGAACTGTAGCACCAACAGTGACAATCTTATTACCATCTGTCCTATTGCTCAGTGGGCTTGACCCTGTGAAAAAATCCTCAGCATATCCTTGCTATACCGCCAATTTTATAACAATGGTGCTCACTACAGGGGTTTAATGATCAATTATATTAAATTTAAACTTGTTCAGTTGTTGGCGCATCAGGCTTGCTTTAACAGAGGATCTTTTTTCCAAGATGCACCAGTGTATATGAGGAACTCAAACTTGCCCTGGACGCTGTGCTTAAAATCAGGATGAGCTTTTTCAAGAAGTTTGTAGTGATAAGCTGCCTTCATTCAATAATGATGGGAATATTCATGGGTTCTTCGAGCAATTTGAGTTTGCAACATAAGGAGCTTCATATTGACAGAAAGTAAAATTGATAATATCCACTTTGGATCTCGGAAGTGCTGACCAAGTTACTTGGTACCTTCCAAACTTTCTGTTACATACCATGAAGTGAAGGATAAGGTGCTGTAGTTGTTTGGAGTACTGCAAAGGTGTCACAGCCAAAGGCAGGCTTCTTGACCATTTGGTACCAGCATAACGAGACTCTTACCAGATTTGCTGATCATTTTATGGAGGAAGCTCACATGTTAATTAGGGCAGGAACTTTATCTGAATTGGGTGTGCACTACAATGATCTCCGCAGTGAAGCCATACTATGAGCTGTGCAATGTTATGGCTCTGTATTTAGAGGACGACGTGCCCTTGCTTAAAATTGTACACATTTAGCGCCATTTATCCACTACCTTTTCTTCACCCAATACAGAGAGATTCATACTGCATCCATTGCTGATCTTTTTTATTTGGAGAAATTACCTCGCCTTGCTCAAAGTTCACTTAGTAATCCATGGCCTTATTATCCCTACGTGCCTCGCCCTCAACTTAGTTGCCATAATCATTTCACTTATCAGGTGGATCTGATTATGCAGATCAGTTTTAGTCCAACTTTCGGCATGGGCACCTTTCAACAATCATGTAAGCATGCCTTATGGGGTCTTTTGTTATTAATGCAGTCAGCTGGGGCACCTGGCATAAATTGCCCCACCCATCTAGTCCGTTACATACAGCAGGAGCTGTGCTATCAGAGAAAAGGCAGAGCGGAGTAGAGATGGGACTCTCTACCTCCGCTACTACATCCTCAAACGTCCCACTTGAACCTATCCACATACCTACATCAGACATCACTCTGTACAATGACGCATTCCTATATCAGCAGCCAGTTGGAGGGTTGAATGAATTGATCCAAGTGCAAAATAATGACATGGAGTAAGATGGACCCCAGGAGCAATCGAAGCCTTATGTTTGTCAAATATTTGGCCAAAATTATACAGAGGAGCTGGATCCGTCCTCTGATGTACCCTCTTAAAAGGGTTTAGAGCTGCCCTCTTTGTGGACGATATTGTTCTAGAGTACCCTAAAGTAGTGGAGAGTATTATGGGCTCTCTGGGAATGATAGAACCTTTAAATATCCACTTTTTAAACACTCAGAATTCCTCCTATTCTGAGTGTACCTACTGTGACATAGTCAATGCAAAAAACCGTGTCCATGCTATAATTGATACAGGCACCCCGGTTAACATAATGTCCACAAAATTGGTGGTGAAGTTAGCATTAAAGCTTGACGTGGAACATTGTAGGGTATATGAGATGCAGGTGCAGAAAGCACAGTCTCTGAGGGAGCGTACAATGCGCTACCCTTGCAGTTTGGATCAATTGTTATTGTAGTCCCAGCAATAGTACTACCCAACAGTACTTATGTTCTGTTAATTAGATCTGCTTTCCTGCGCCACTTTGGGGCTGTCATTGATATGATGGCAGAGACCTTTGTAATCCTGTGTCAGCGGATCCCAGTTAACTTTTACCTATAGCGGAGTGCCAAAGGATCTGGTGCACATGGTCATATTAACCTGACCTACAGTGATGGGGTAATTCCAATTTGTTATCATCAATTAAAGGGTAAGACCTGAAGTCCTTCCCCATCAGATATACGAATATCAAAGGCTGCCTCTCAGAGTAGCTGAGGCAATATCATTCCCCTCTGGAAACCAAGTAATAAGGAACAGCAAATTGGTAGTCGAAGTGCCAGATGGACTCTATGGGGAAGTTATTGGCCCTTATCAGCAATCACAAATTTATCCCATGTGGCTCCAGGCATAATACTTCCAGCCATGGGGAGACCAAGGTTTTTCTAGCGAACTTGCAGAATGAACCAATGCAAATCCGCTGGTATCAAATAGTGGCATATTTTCACTTGACCTCAGTTGAGAAGGTACGTCAGGTTTATGAGTTTAGGTCGCTGGATGAATTTGGTTTGCTGATTAATTCACACCCTGGTGTAATGACAGTGGTTCTGCGTTAAATTTTAGCCTGTTTAACAAAAAATCAGAAGGCTCAGGTGATATCTTTATTCAAATAATATTAGGAGACTTTGCTGTCAATGACCACTATTTAGGATGCGCTAAGGGGGTGGTTAATCGATTAGACACTGGGGATCATCCCCCATCAGGTTGCAGCCAATCCACTAATTGAGGGCAGCTGAGGAAGTAGTAACTGAGGTAAATGCAAAGCTTCTGGAGCAAGGAATGCTTGAACCATCAAAAAGTCCATGGGCTTCACCTGTTCTAATCGTAAAAAATAAGGATGGTACCAACTGGATAGTGATAGACTACCTTAAGCTCAACAGTATAACCAAGAAAGACTTTTATCCCTTGCCACAGATTGATGATGCTCTGGATTGGTTAGGTGGAGCTTGTTACTTCTTGGCGATAAATTTCATATTATGTTACTGGCAAATCGAGTTGCCCACAGCGGAACAGAAGAAATGCGCCATGGTCACATCCAAGAGGCTTTTTCAACTGAAATGTATTCCTCAAGGGCTGTGTAACGCCCCAGCTACATTCCAACGGACTATGCACACCATCCTTAGTGACTTGAAGCTGTCATGCGTTCTCATGTAACTCATTGATATAAATGTCTTCTTTTAAACGTTTTCTGAGTACCTTACCCATTTGGAGGAGGTATTTCGCCGGTTTTCTGGGGCCAACATCAAGAACAAAGACTATAAATGCCACCTTTCAAGGACCAGCTGGAATACCTTGGTTTGTAGTAGATGCGACAGGGCTGAAATCTCACTCTGCAAAAGTGGAGGCTATCCAAAAGATGGCTATTCCCACTAGTAAGCGTAACATTCAGATATTTTTAGTGACGGTCAGCTACTACTGGCATTTCATTCCTAACTTTAGCTGTATTAAAGGTCCACTCCTTGAGTTACTAAAAAAGGATGTTCCCTTTTCAATGGACAGAATGGTAACAATGATCCTTTGATACACTTCAAATGGCGCTGAGAAGTGCACCGGTGTTACACTATCCCAATTTTTGACAAATAATTTTTTGTTCAGACGAATGCATCCCTTTCCGCTGTGAGGGCGGTCTTAACCCAAAAAAGACGATGAGGGAGAAGAGCACCATCTGGCATACTGCAATCAGAGCCTGAATTTCTTGAACGTAACTATACCATAACTGGGTGGGAGTGTTTAGCGGTGTTTCTTGTATATAAGTAATTTAGATTAAATTTGCACGGAGTTAATTTAGAATTTTTTAACATATTATGCTTTGTTACACTGGTTTCAGATCCTCAAAGAGCCTGAAGAACGTTTATCCATGTGGGCCCCCAAACTGCAAGCTTTTGACTTTGAGATCCTTCACTGACTTGGAGAAAAACACCAGAACGCTGATTGCTTGTTAAGGCTACCAACTATTGCAGATATGGCAGATCTGAGTGATATTATGTATGACAAGATGCTCAGCAAAAATACGATGATGAGCTGTCACAAGTCATAAAGGCGTTGAATAAAAAGAGAGTAAATACATTCCAGCTGAATGGTGAGTTGTACAAGCATATTTACAATTCAACAGTAAACTTCCCATGACCCTTGGCACGGCCCAACATTATCATGAGCGCACATAAGGCAGTTGGGCATGGTGGCATGCGCAAGTCGTTAGAATTGTTTCAATCTCATTATTTTTTGGAAAGCATGAGCTTCAATGTGTTGAAAAAGATATCATTCTGCTAACAGTGCCAAGTGGAAAAGCCGTTCCACAAGAAGACCTCATACCTTTTAGTGAAACCACATTTCTCTTGGCATACGGTTTCCATTGATGTCATTGGCCCTCTGCTAATGGGATCTAACCGGTCAAAGTACATTCTGGTGGTGATCAACCACTTGACCAGGTGGGTTGAAGAATGGGCAATAAGAGTTCTGGGGGAAATTACTGTGGCTAAGTTTGTTTTGGAGTGTATAATTCAGCGCCATGGCTTCCCTCAGTTTATCCTTACTGATAACGGAACTAATATTACCTCTCACATCCTACCCAAGCTCAACAAAATGATGGCCATCCATGGGTTCTAACAACTCCGTATCACCACAAATCTAATAGGATGGTCAAAAGAGTCAAACAGATGCTGGTGAATATACTCTGGAAGCTAGTAATAGATAGACCTTCTAATTTTAGCACCCTCTTATCTATCACTTTGTTCATTTACAATATTAGCTACCACTTGGCAACAGGGAAGTTCCCTTTTCATTTACTATATGGAAGGCACCCTGCTCTACCTGCACTACTATATTCCTGCATGGAAGATACTGGCAGAATGGATCCTTAACACTACCTGACCACCCTAAAAAATACGTTGATTAAGTTACAAGCTGAAGCAAAATCATTCAGCTTTGCAAAAAATTAAAATAAGGCTACTGATCAGGTATGGCGAGTGGGCTAGCTCAGAACAAAGATGCGGATATGGTTCTATTCCACAATCAGCTCAGGTTTGTATGGAAGCATAAGCTAGCTAATATTTGGATTGGCCCTTTTGAGATAATAGAAAAAACAGGTGTTAATGCCTATACTATCAAGGACCCAGCAGGCAGTCAAATATTTAACTGAGTGCACACAAAGTTCCTTTGGGCAAATAAACAGCATTAGATTTATTTAAAAAGAGGAAAAATTGTCGCCAGCATGTGAATAAATGAGCTAAATTTATTGGTGTCAGCACATGAATATTCTGCAACTCTGTCTTCTTCTTCCAACTCTTTTTTGGTTTTTTACGGTGAGCCTTGCGCTGAGATTGGTGGTAACCTCATTTCTTTCTTCATCACCACAGAAGTGGCGCAGATTTGCTGGACCCAACTCAGGTTGGTGGTGGAGGCGGAGGCTGTCGTGTTGAGGGTGATGGAGTTGTTGTCCGCTCCAGGGGCATCGCGCCAGATAATGGAGGAGAGGACTGAGTGGTGGAACTAGAAAAGGAGGATGGACTGGGGACCCAGGGCTACAGGCGAGGTGGCGATAGCTCAGCTGGCAACTCAAGATCAAAATGAACTTGCTCTTGCCCACTAGGAGCAAAGACCAAAACCACATGCACTGATGCTCTTGATAGATCAGCGTGTACCTGTGAAGAGGGGGATGGTGGTGTAAGGGCAGGCGCACAGGAAGTTGAGCTCAAGCTTGGGGGGAAAAGGCTGCACCCATCGCCAGACAATCCAAGAGAAAGTCTTCCATGCTAGTATAGGCAACTGGGAAAGGTGCAGCCGCTGTATATGCTGCTTGACACGCCCACTCAAGGGCTTTCCAGTGCTGCGCATCACCTACCCTAACTCACCTGCGGGATGGAAAAAGTTCATGTTGCCAAGAAACACCATGGCGGGGAGGTATTGGGATGAGTCATTGCTAAGGCCAGCAAATGTTGCAGCAATCCCTGATTGTATGTGATTCAACCAGTTGTTTTGGAAGTGCACACCTAGGGATTGAAAGTGGGTAGGAGCATGGAGAAAAGACCCCAACCAGCTTGCTATTACTCACTGCATGAAGCACAGCATCTGTCAGATTGATAGTACCGCATGATGGGACTTGGCGGGAGGTGGAAGCACTAGACGGTTGAAGCCATCCACCAGAAACTGGGCAGCCTCGTTGAACAAGGTCCTCAGCTCCACTCCACTCCCCAGCGCTACTGGGTTATTATGTTTCTGAAGGGGGCACACAAGGCAGACAGATGACTGAAAAATTCAGGAAGGAGCTCCTCCTGGGCCAGAAGGGTCATGGCGTCCACTTCAGCCTCTCCTTCATTGGCTGGAGGAAGAGGGAACCAGGGGAATGGGATGCGACTTGGGTCAGTCATATCCATGTCAAGCCATAATTGGAAGAAAAAGTTAAAATCACAAGCTTGTGGTTGCTGGCTTGTGGTGGGATACATTGTGTTAATAAAAGAAACGTTGTATGGCTTGTGATACTGTCAAAGGTAGGGTAATGTCAAGAAACCTATATGCCTGGATTATAAGCAAAAAAATTACCAGCAGATCATTGGTTAACCGTCATAGTTAGGCCTATATGAGTATTATTGAGTATCCAAGTTGATAATCAAAGTCAACCTCGTATTATAGGAGGAATCCCGCCAAAGTTATAGTGATTAGGCGGTTAGGAATTATCAATGCATGACAAATGATTAATATCACCTCAAACTTGGTGATCATGAAATTATTAGTTGCTGAACTCTGCTGGAACCAATGAGATATGGTAAAAAAAATTGCTAAGCTGAGAAAATGGTATCATTTAAATTGCTGAGATATAAGCGAGATGAGGCGATTGAAGAGAGGAGGTGGTAAATAAGAAGAGAGTTAGAGGACTAGGAAGGATCCGCTGAAGATATTAGAGTAAATAAAGAAGTGTCATCGGGCAATTGCTTCTTATCTATAGATAGTTTATTGCGCTGATTTGAGGACGAAAATCTTCATATTGTTGATCCTATTGCTCAGTGGGCGTAACTCTGTGTAAAAACCCTCGGCATATCCTTGCTATACCTCCAATTTTATAACAGTGTGTGGTCAAAAGCTATTTGCTTCATATTTATTAAATTTTTTAAGTTTGTCTCAAGGACTGGCAATGTCCATATTATTTCGTCTGTTGCTCAGTGGGATTGACCCTATGCAAACCTTACAGCGTATCTCAACTATATAGCCAAAATTATAAAACTGGGTAAGTCCCCTCAGGGCGTCCTTGTAGACTCAGGTATGGGAGTTGGTAGCGCTGCCCACTTCAAATGCATCAATACATCACTCAACCTTAATGATTTTAGACCAACTTCTATTAGCCAAGATAACCTCTGCCACCTCTAAACTAATAAAGGTCTGTGATAGAAAGATAGTTTTAAATTAAGAGGGAGATTTAACTATATATACTTAGGCGTTTCCATAGAAATCCACTTCCATCCATCAACGTCTCAAATATTCATTGTCATCATATCACAAGATCATCAGTACACTTGCTGGCAAGCGTCCCTCTCTAATTCATCATCAGTGATGATAATTCTACATTGATCCATCCCTAGCATCAATCACTGGTTCAATCATACATAAATTCTTATTATAAATTGTCATCAAGTTATCCTCAGCCTCAGTTATCGGTAACTCTGAACTTCAGTTGGTAGAGTGTCCATTTCACGCTTGACTAATGGATCCCTTGACACTGAAGCCAGTAAGTGATTATGCTCATCATAATCTGCCAGCTAATCCCACAATAGTATATGATTGGATTATCCTCAGCATCATTCAATAACAATCCAAAACACCTCAACTTCAAATTGTCATTATGTCATAAATCTGAATTTATAATAAATATGTCTGCATCCTTGGCCTCAGTTGCTGGTGTCAAAATAGACCAATTTGCTTATCAGGGATCGTCCATAATACTTTCCCAATATGGTGGATCATTGAAATAGCTCAACCCAACTGAATGAGGAGCACAAATTAGTTATCTATCATTAGGCATACTTTAAAGCTAAGAGATTAATTAGCAACCATCATCAACAAATCAAAACCCTAATTTTGGTAGTTATGGGAGGGATCCATCTGGTTATAATCCCATTTTGATATCATGCTAAGATTGGCAGCGAGAGTTCATAGGTTAATTTACTTTACCTTTTTTTAAAAAAACAAATTTCTTGGAAATTAACGCCAAGTCAAAAGAAAAGCATGTATACTCAATTTATGAAAATTTTAAATTTTAAATTTAATTTTAGGTACTTTATTCAGGGTATGGATACTACCAAAACAGAAATTTTAAAACAAACCAAAACTGAACAACCTAAACCAACCACCCAAATAAGCAGCGAGACATACAAAATGAGAACACAACCAACCATGTTGTAAAGAAGCGATCAGCTTATGCCACCATGGCGGGAGGAAAGGGGGGCCTGGGGGCTCATCTGCTGGTTCCTCATTATACAAAGCGCGGGCCAAGAAAGAGAGCAAGGGCGTGGAGTTATCAGCAATATGTGGGGAGAGATCACAGAGGATCTGTTGGTTGTAGAAATTATCATCATTGTAAGTCACGCTCTTTTAAGTGGACAAGAATTTCTCCACTTTAATGCAGATGAAAAAAAGTTTTGAGAGTAAAGCAGCGCAGCACGGGTCATTTTTGCTTTGGGCTTTAAAGTGGCAATCACTTTCTGAACAGTATCTGCGGCATGTTTATGAATCTGGAGAATGGTTTTCTGCTCTGTGGGAGCAGGCCAGGGCAAAATGGGAGGGGGAGACCTTTGGCAAGCATCTTCTCTGAGTGAGAAATTGCATTGCAGAGGAAACATGGTTTGGATTGGGCAGCAATTGCCACATCAAAATGGTGTTGGGTGCATAACAGATCGTCATGCAGCTTTGGGGCAAAAAACGCCGAGGAATCTCAATGGGGTTTGTGCAGGGATGAATTTTCTCAATTCGACTTCAGAATCTTCAATCACATTACCTGATTCATCAGTTTCATCCATAGAGGACCATGGGTTTGGGACATAAAAGGCTGCGTTTTCCTTGATAGGGATGGCTGAGGCAGGCAATTGGGTTGGGGCTTGGGAGCAAATCGTTGTCCAAGCCACTTCTTGATTGGTGGGAGCATTAGTGGCACCAGGCTTAGGAGGGGACTGATTGGCTAATGTGGATGCAGCTATAGCAGCAGGTTTTTGGAGGAGGTGGGGTAGGACTCCACACCGTTCTCAGATGGCTGTAGGGCGGTTGGCGGATGGGCAGTCAGCGATTGGGGCTGTAGAGGTGGCAGATGCAGCAAGGTAGGGGCAACTACACTTTGAGTGATCCAACTCAAAGTAGGATGGGCAGATGGTCCGCTTACCCTTGACGCAGGTTCAGAATGGGTGGTCATGGGCTGAATCAACAAAGGAGCTAGGGGGATCTGATTGGCAATATTAGTAAATTTAGGGCTGATCATGGCAAAAGCCCGAGGTCCAGTGAGGCGTGTGGCTCCATTGGAGGCCACAATTGGAGGATTGGGTCAAGACCTTATATAGCCAAACCTTCCATCAGCACATGATGGAGCACCTCAGGGGGGAAGGTGAGTAGGAAAACCAGCGAACTGAACCACCAACGTGGAAAAGTGGGGAGCCAGGTGCATGTGTTGGGAATTGAAGTACCCTTAAAGAATTGGGGCACAGTTGCTGCAGTGGCAGCATAAGCTTTGCATATGAAATTAAGGTCAAAATACCCCTTATAGTGGCGGAAACCAATAAGCCTAGCGGGTTGCATCACTGTTAGTGCAAATTCAATTATGGCTTTGTATGCATAAGGGAACAATTTCCCATATTTATCCTAAAGGCCAAAATGCGTGTGAGATCAAGGGAGCCTGAGAGGACATTGGGGCACCACTTGGGAGCATCCAAGGTGGATGGCAAGATCCTTGGATAGAATGAACTGACCCAAGGATTTGTTAGGAATGGACAAACCAGTCCAAGTTTATTTTCCCACCGGGCTCAAAATGCTAGGTGGGGTTTCGCCACTGCCCCATATGAGAGCAGCAGGCTATGAAGCTGTGGACATCAGTGGGTCAGTGTCACGGCTAGTTGGTTTACTAATCTGCTAGTTTTCATTATCACTTGAAATGGGTTTTGGTAGAAAGAAAATTATACTTAACTTCATTTGCTCTATGAAATTTATTATAAAACTCTAGTGAGATCCTCTAGATTATGTAGAAATTATGATTATGTTTTATACTCAATTTAAATAGAAAAAAGATTGGATTCTAATAGGGTATTATCTGAAAGAAACGTAAAGGAAAGAATAGACTGACAGCATAACCTGTTGGGGCCTGCCGCCTTATATATCTCAGGGAATAAATGGGTTGTACCTTAGGGTCAACCAATCCCTGATGCAACACAGTATGAGGATTGACACACTAGCTAACACTTGGTAACAATGAGAGCCAATCACATTATTCCAGATTGTTCCGCCCCTTGTTTAGATTTCTATCAAAATTTTTCTAAAAATATCACAACATGATTATGGCTTGGCAACCAGATGGGCTTTTTGTTGGGAAGAGCAGGGTATGCCCAATGGCAGGGAAGATAGGTTTCATTCTAAACAAAAATGAATAAGTTTACAAAGCTTTAACTTATCAATATGACTTTGTTCCACTAACCTGAGGGTCAGAAAGGGCAGGGATAGTTATCAAACTAAAATTAGCTTAGCTCAACTTTTTTAACAATTAAAATAAAATCACCTACTTAAGGAATCCAAAACCTATCATATGAACTTTGCTACAATGTAGGGGTAACAACTTGCACCTGGAGCTGCCTCATGGCCTCCGCTGCCACTTGCACACACCTCTAAGTCTAAAGAAATCCTAGTGGTGAGAAGTCTAGAAGGTGAGAACCTTCTGAGGGTAGGATATGACCCAATTCTCATCTACCACATGGACAATTGCCCTTACTGTTGAGTGAAACAGCCGCTTTCTTTGGGCCATTCTTAGTTCTATGGGGGAAAGCTTCCCTGTTCAGGTGTAGGAGTTGCTCAACAGGGCTTATACTAACAATCTTAATAGATAAAAAGATACATCAAAGATACTAAAAGCTATATTACAAAAAGATTTAAATTAATGTGCCTTATTTAGGATGAAAACTTGAGTTTTTATACGTGATTAGTGAAAATCTAATGCTCAACTATCCATCTATCATATTGAAATCTGCCAACAGAAAGCAAGCCACTTGCTTCTTACCTTACTCTAGTGTTTAACTAGACAAGGAGTAGATAAAAATATAATTGAATTGTAAATCAATTATGATCCAACATCAAGTTACCAACATCATTGCACTGATTGTGTAACAATCAACAATTGTACATGAATCTCATAAGGATGGGAATTATGAGTTCGTGTGCGTTGATAGTTGCAATTCCTTTATTCTGAGTAGGATTTTTCTATTCAGGTCAATAACAGAATAAAATCAAAATAAATTGTTTATTTGATTGGTTGTTCGTTTTGAGGTTCCCCTCCATTTCTCCATTGAGTTGCTTTGATGCCATCAATTCCAGAGGCTTTTGCGCCCATTATTACACAAAATTCATTTAGCCTTTTTAGGAAGTATTTCAAAGCAAGGTCAGCCCTGGTGGACCTCACTTTGGAAATTTATTCTGACTTTGAGTCTACTCCCAATAAAGGCCGCTATTTAATAGATATGTTTTATTTAATTTTATTTATTTAAAACAAGGATTGGGGGGTGCGGATGGCGGTGTGATGAGGAGGAATGGAAGGGGTGGACGCGCCGGGATCCTCTTGAGAGTGGCCTTGCCCTTGTGAGAGGGGAAGGAGACAGAGTGGCCCGAGGCGACAGAGGCCAGTTGACCGCACCTCAGCTGGGTAACCCTGAGGCAACAGAGGCTGTATGAATTCACCTCGGCCCAGGGGCCCAAGGCAACAGAGGCCAGTGCACCGCACCTCCGCCTGGTATGCATGACAAGGCCATCCATTTGGACAGGACCATTTGGAGGAGTTATGGCCACATATGGGGGTGGTGGTTTAGGGCTGGTGGCGGGCTGGTCCTTGGGAGCCCTGTCCGTTACAGATTGCAAGAATGTAAATTGCCTTTTAACTTTAGATATAGCCATATTTAAGTAATTGAACTAAATCCAAGTCAGACCATTTAAAATCAAGTCCAAAAGCATGGCAAAAAGGCCTGCAATTTTTTGGCAATTAAGGTAATTTGCAAGTAGGCCCAATACTAAATTTAAGTCTAAAGTCATCAAAACTATTTATCTATAGCCAGGTCTGATTGATTGACTAGATACCTTTCTAATAATTAGGATTCTGGCCCAAATTGAATACCTAATTAAAATGGATGACAGGATTTGATTTCAAAGTCAAGATTTAATTTATAAATCTTATCAGGGATAATTCCTGATAAACTTTACTAAATTTTCTAGTAATGGGATCCAACCCTGGACTGAAAAGAATTTTAAATTTATTTGAGGTACGCTGACCAGGGGATGGACATTACTAAAACAGAAAATGCCAACTAAACAAACCAAATATGAATCAACTGCCCAAAACAAGAATCAAGGTACAGAAGAAAATGAGAAAACAACCCATCAGGTGGCACAGCGGAGATCCACTTATCCCATCATGGAGGAGGGGGAGGGGGATCAGGCGGATCATCATCTTCCTCAGGATTAGCATTGAAGAAGCAGATCAATGCTGAAGGCAAGGGGGTTGGGGAATCCGCAGGATGAGGGCCAAGGTGAAATAGATTAGTGTTGAGTTTTTTAATGACGATTTGGGCCTGTAACATAGCCTATACAAATTCAGCAACCAGGTGTTAAGCTTGGATGTGGGCGTCAGGAAGCTGGGCAAAATTAGCAATATTGCCTCTGGTAATGCGTGTGGTTTGGGAATAATATACCAATCTAGCATCCTGCTTGACAGCGGTGGTGGCAGCTTCATAGAGTCAGGTGATTTTTCCTTCTGCAACAGCATTAAAATTGGGAGGGAACATGGGGGTATGCAGCCCATCTTTAAATTTAATGACAGATTCTGACACAGCTTCTCGGAGGTGGCAACCTTTGGGTGAAGCCACCGCGGCCTCAGCTAGCTGATGGTAGCTCAGGAAAGGGGTAGCGGTGGGTTTGGGTAAATTGTTTGAGCGGGAATGGTACATAAAGGTCTGAATTTAGATATTATTTGATATTAATTGAGAAAATCGGTTTTTGGGACAATTTCACCAGATTCATTCACTTCATCCAACAAGTCCCAGGGATTTTGGTTAATAATGATTGATCCTGTGAGACATGGCTTGGGTTGGGTAAGTTTTGGGGTGGGGAATTGGTTGGATTGAATTTGAGTTCAAATCTGCACCTAATTGGTTGGTATGGGTGTAAATTGACTGGCTTGGAAATGGGTTGCTAGATTTTACATCTGGATCAAAGAGTGCACAGCCTTTGGGGGTGGGGGCAGCCATAATCCCCATTTGAACGCTGTTGATGTGGCCTTATGGTTGGGGTTAGCGTTTTTTGCATGGTTTGATTTTTATCAAAATGCCTTTTTGGTATGGTCAATTCATGGCAGAGGGGGCAAACTGTGCGGCCATTGTTGGTGCAGGCCCAAAAATGGATGTGTTTGGATGGGATAAAGGCATGCGGTGGGATGTTCTGGTCCATGTTTAGCTGGTGGGGGGTAATGGTGGCCATTACCTGAGGTGCCGATAGGCACTCAGCACCACTTGGGATGAGGAATTGAAGGATGGTGTTTGTGCCATAAGTGGACAGCTCTGACATCGACTCTGAATATAGTGTTTGAGGGGGAAAGTGTGAGGGAAGGTTTTTAAAGGTCACCATGAGTGTGTTATCATTGGGGAGACAAGTTTGGGTGGTGGTAATGGGTGTGTTTTTGTCATTTAAGGGCGTGGATGCTGCAGCGGCTGCTTCCTCTTCGGTGGGGAATCAAATATTGAAATAGCCCTTGTAAGGGCAGAAGTTGATAAACTTGCTGGTGCAAAGGTGGCTTCTTCCAGCTCAATAACCACTGTCAGCATATGGGAAGAGGCGTCCATACTTGACGTGGAGGCAAAAGCAAATATTGAATCAAGGTAGGGCTAGGGGGTGGGGGCAGGTTGGGTGTACATGTGCAAGGTGCAGTGCTAAGTCCATTGGAGGGACAAATTGGCCAGAAGTATTTGGCGGACTGGATAATCCCATCCGCATGCATTTTCCTGGTGGGCAGTAAACACTAGCAGGTGGATCACCGCTGCCCCAAATAGGGGCAGCAGGTGGTGGATCTGAGGACACAAATGGGAAACTGATGCAGTAGAGGTAATTGGAAAATTAACAGTTTTCCTTCTTTCAAAATCCCTCAAAAGTGATGTTGAGTAAAAATAAAATGATTTCTGATTTGAAAAAACAATTGAATATTGTTCAACCAACACATTGGGAGCTTTAAATAATCCCCAAATTAAATTAGGTTTGAATCTTGGCTTGTACATGCTTAATAATTTAAAAAATACTGTCATTTGAATTCTTTCCTATTATTATCTTTTTTATTATTATTGTATTGGTAAACTAAGCTGACAAATCCCGTTAAGCTAGGCATCTATTGCTTAGACAAATTCCTTATCTCCCTCCTTATATTACCTGACTGCTGCCTATTATGAATCCCCTCCAAATATCATCTTTAGCCTCTTAACACTATAAATAATATGAGGGTTTTTTATCTAACCGAGGTAAGCCAACCAGGGAATGGACAATACTGATATATGTTTTTGGGATAGGGGGAAGTGAATTATAGCGAGATTTAGGCACCCCAGAGTAGATGAGCTACCCCTGTTGCTGTTGCCAGCTGGTACCACCAGGTATAGGGGGGTTGAATGCCTTACTCTGAAGGGGTTTCCCCTATTATGGAGAAGGTGTGAAGGAAGGGTCCATATTCATAAACCAGACTGGGAACCATGAAACAAGTTGTTAATTCTTTAGTCTCATGTATCTGTATAGCCAGGCTTGAAAGTGTTCCTGTAGGTGTAGGTGAATTCTTCAGATTGTCTCATAGATGGTGGGCACAATTCCCTTAAAGGCATACAATGCTACGGTGTTGATTGTCCACAATGCAATGGCGACTATCAGAGAGAGGAGTGTGGGTGGTATCAAAGATTTAAGTTGGAGTGTGAGGAGGCTTCTAAGGGATTGACAGCTCCTGGTCATTTTGGGTTCTTAACATACGCGCAACTTCCCGCC